>UELV01136551.1:0-15734 GCA_900490015.1 Megastigmus stigmatizans
CCCTTAAACATACCTTCATTTGATTCATCCTATCCCAGTAATAATCTTGATCTTAATAATTTAAATAAACATTCACGACATTATTTCTGTAATCCACCTTTTATGTATGAACATTCTTCTTGCTCTCATCAAATGCCTCATTCTTCTTCATATTGTGTTTAACAATATTCTCCTTAGGATTATGATTCTCATCAATTACCTTGCTATAGTAAATGCATATAAAAAACGGAATCAAGATAGGAGATCCACCAACCTGCAAAATTCTGTACCTAATCGATATCCATAAAATTCTCAAAATTCTCAATATTCTCAGGCTGCTCAAGAGTCTGTAAACTCGAATGCCGCTCCCCGGATGAACTCCCCGGATTTCAGGAAACAAGAGAAATGAGCAATATTCCGGAATCGGAGAATCGTCAGTAATTTTAATAAAATTAATAAAAAAAGAAGCTGAATTTATGCTAGATTCAGGATGTAAAGGGGCATAGCAGAATAATCATGTGAAATTTACCCTATCATGAATGTCACTTATTAAATGCTCTAACTAATGTTGTTCAAAAATAGTGCTTATGTGCAAAATTTCATCTCCCTAACTCCAATTTTAGGCTAGTTATAGCCAAAAAAATAATTTTCCGACTTTAGTTTTTTGTTTACTTTCTAAGTCACGTACGACCTTGATATCAGATTCGAGGTACGTCATATATCAAAAAAATCATAAACATTAAATTATTTATTTTTATGTACTATATTGCTTTCGGAGTGATTAAATAGTACATAAAGTGGTTAACATATTGTTGTTTTATTAGTATGAATTTTTGGAATCTAGTCCATCAAGTAGAAAAATGGGTGGATCACAAAAAAGTCGTTTTTAAAATTAATTCCAGGCATGTTCCAGTCTACTTCTTAATTTCAAAGCCTTCAGGGCTTTGAACTTGACTTAAAACTGCTATTTTGAGTTCGACTTCGACATCAGAAAATCCAAAATCCACATTTAAATGCAGCACCTGATCAAACTACCCAGAAACCATATTTTTAACAATGAGTAACTGAGTTTATTTTGTGCTTACTGCTATTATGTCAGTTGATGAATTTGTGAAGTTCAAAATCAGGATACTTTTTTCAATAACTTGTAAAATATAATATTTTTTATATATTTTGTAACGGTGTGATAAATTATAAATAAATAATTTATTCTCAATATATAGTTCTTTTTATCAATGTCTTCTTGGCGTCAATCAGCAGGCTGTAACGTACCTGCTGCAAGTCGAGTCGATGTTCTGGATACATAAAATCTCCTTTAACTTGTGAGGCCGGCGAAAATCCGACTTAACTTTCTTGTATTAAATTAAGATCAAGTTAATCAACGTGAGAAATCGGGAAAATCACGTATACCTTCGGTAGTTCAGTGCGCGCGGGAAAATCCTTGCGCGACCGCGGCGGCGGCGTGCAGTTCTTGTATTAGGGAACACTCTCGGATCTCTTATGCACTTCGAGGTTTTATCACTAAAAAATAGCAATTGTGGCGGGCAGCGCATGGCGTACACCTCCACAGACACTCGCAATTAAAAGCACGACTCGCGGCTGCAATTTCGCGCGACGAGGATACGAGGTTTCTCCAGGAAAAATCCTCAACCAACACTATACTTATATTTTTTCAGTTTCTTTTTAGTCTTAATAGTCAACAATATTGCTACGAAATTTATGTGTAATATTAGCAATATGATTTCAATATTGATTGAATGTTACTAAGAAAAATATCTATATCTTAAAGATAATACTCAAACAGAAAGTGCCTTATATGTTCTCTCACGGTTTTAATAATATTTTTTATCTTTAGAGAATAGTTACGATATAATCTTCTTCAAAGCTTACATAGAATAGAGGAATAAAATGAAAGGATTACTGGCGTAAAAATGGTATTTAATATACACCGCGCAACTGATTATATTGAGCACCGTATAAACACAACAGACGAAAGTCCTGTAGCTGCCAAACAATGCTCTTACGGAAGAAATCCTATTTTTTGAGCTTCGAAAAAGGCCATACCCGTCGAAAAAAGACAATATAGTACGGTAATTTATTTTCAACCATTAAACAAAAAAAACTGTACCTGACAGATATCCAATGCCGAATATAATTGATACTCTAGACGGATTAGGCACAGCCTCTTATTTTTCGATTTTCGATTTCTCTTCTGGTTTTCATTAAGTTCGATTACAGAAGGACAGTAAGTGTAAGACTACATTTCTACTAATTCAGGAACATATAGGGCGTTTAACGAACAGATTATCACTTTCGACGGAATCGGGTAGAGCGACAAATTCTAAGCAAAAAATCATTAAGAAACTTTTCGATCCGATCAGTAATTACTGAGTAATAATCGATTGAAATCGATTGAAAATCAGTCGATCGCGCAAATCAGCGTAGAGCTATAGCCACCCTGTACTCCTCGTGCTCCGCTTGCGGCTATAGCTCTACGCTGATTGGCGCGATCGACTGATTTTCAATCGATTATTACTCAGTAATTACTGATCGGATCGAAAAATTTCTTAATGATTTTTTTGCTTAGAATTTGTCGCTCTACACGATTCCGTCGAAAGTGATAATCTGTTTGTTAACAGCCTGTATAAGTTTAATTATCTGTCATTTGGCTTAATTAATGTACGTCTAAAATTCGCTAGACTTATAAGAATTGTATCTAAGGGATAAATCGGAACAGAATTATTTATTTATATGGATGATATAGTCATTTTTATTGAAGATTTAAATTCACATGGCAGATAGATTAAAGAATTCTGTTCATGTTTACGAAATGCAAATTTATCATGGCAACCCGAAAAATGTCAATTTCTTTCTACCGAAGTAGAGAAGAAACGAAAAGAAAGTCGAGAGTGTTAGGAAATTTCCAACTCCGAAAAACGAAATTAAAAGTTGAGCCCCTTATTTATCTATTAATGAAAAATGAACTATTCATATGGAGAGAATCACAGCAGAAAAGTTTTGAACTTTAAAAAAAATCTTTATTCGTCTCGCCTATTTTGAAATTTCCCGATATTGAACTTGAATTTATTTTAACTATAGATGACTCAGATTTAGCTATAGGAGCTGTACTCAACCAGGGCCCTTTAAATATACCTATCGTTTATTTTTCAAAGAAATTAAATCAATTAGAAATTACATATAGTACTACTGAAAAATAATGTTTAGAAGTAATATGTGCAGTTTTCCAACCTTATTTATATGGAAGGGAGTTTATATTAGTAAGTGATCACGAACCTTTAAAATAGATAGATTCGGTAAAACTACCGTTAATGAGGCTAATCAAATGGCGTGCCAGATTACGGGAGTATCAATATCGCTTCGTGTACAAACTCGGATGTTTAAACACAAATGCAGATGCTTTATCAAGGAACCCTTTTGACATTCAGGAAATTATAAAAAATGTAAAATGTTTGGTTTTGAGTAAAAAATCAAGTGCTAATAAATCTAATACCTCAAAACCTATTCTTCCTAAAGCTCACATTACTACTAGTTCACGAGGAATAGGCAGACATTTAGAAAGTAAAATTAAAATACTGGATAATTGAAAGCCAATCGAGCAAGCAAATTTAGATGGTTCGACTATTGCTTAAAGGTTTATAACAACTCTCTATCGGAGTTGTTTTATTTTTATGGACTCTATCGGGATGCTCAGGGAGCCAGGGTGGTTGATAGAGGTTAGGATCAGATTTCGGTAAAGGCAGGAGAGTAACTAGGTTTACTCAGTGAATTAAATTTTATTAATGTAGAATCTATTCAAAGAATAAATCTTATAATTTAATTAACAAAAATAAAATATAACAAAAATTTATTCAAGCGCAAATGTTGAAGCTTGCTCCTGTAACAATTAAAGAAATAACTACTAGTATTTCGGAGAAACAATTTGACGTAATGTTTAACACTACGCATTAAATATTTTCGCGAAAATTCGCACGCAATTCTATTACTAAATAAGGGAGGAACGTGTGCGCACGAATCGGCCTTATTTGCTTAACGAAATCACTCGGATGTTTGTTCTTCTAAATTAAATATTACTCTAATAATTCATATCAAGCGGTTTTAATGGAGATATGTCAAGTACGAGCCGTGTGCGCATGTATGTGGCAGAAGTGTTTTCCAGCCCGATGAAGATGATCTTTCGTAAGGATATATTCAATCCATATATCAAAAACAGAAGCTGGTGACAGCGGCATGCTTGAGTAGAAGTTGTCATCTTCCTCTTTTTTTTTTGATTAATAGATGATCCATTTTATATGCCAAAATCTGTAGCTCTGTTGGTGAGGAGCCAATGGGGGACTCTCTGTAGAGATTTATCTACAAATTTTTGTGCAATTAGATAATTTTTTTTCACGTCTAACGAAAAATACCAAGTACCAAGTACCAAAAATAGCAAACCAGTATCGTTTATTTCAACATATATGACAATCCGATGCATACCACTCTTCCTATGGTCTTCTGCATTAAATACAGGAGCAGCTGCTCGTCCAGGTGAGCGGAATCCGATCTGCAGGATACACTCTCACAGTGTGAAATTTTATCTGAGACAGGTGTGTAAGAATCTCCGTCGTGTTCATCGCAGAGGTTCAGTGGTGGCTCAAATAGAAACTCTATTGAATCCTGTCTTATGCGACCACGTGAATTCAGACAAGTTTTCAGCTGATAACCATTACTAAGCGCATAGCTATATCGTAAGTAGTAAGGCTTAAAAGCATGTTGAAGATAATACTTTTCACACCAACCGATCTTGTCAAATGATGGACAACTCTTCTCCAGTTCCAGATTAGCAACAGTCCGTGTCGTCAACTTGCTGAGTAAAGCCACTTTTTCTTTGCCGCACACATATATTTTGTCAGTTAAAGTGAGAGGATTTGTCTTTAATCGTCAAAAAAATAGAGTTGCCTCGGTAATTTTAACTGTATACATTCTTGAAGAGTCCATGAGGCAGAAACTGTCTCGGGAGCGTACGAGTCGTACTCTGACCTCAACGCCGCCAAGTAAATGTCTATCTTGGTTAAAGACGTCACAGTGCAAATAGCCAACCATATTAATTTTGTTGTTCATAACATTTCATCGGTTCATAAGCCCCTTGTTATCATCTTTCAAGTTCTCCATAAACCCTGCTGTCTTCATACCACAAAACACTTTTAAAATGTGATCTTTTTGCTGCAGGGCTATAGTTAAGCAAAGTTTCAATGTACGATCTGTAGGCGTAGGCATTTGGTGGTGAAACCATCTTCTGATTAAATAACACATCAATCTGATTGAACAGGGAGTGCATAAAATTACTCACAGGCCCCACAGTCGCGTCTTCGGGTCTTGTACCAGCTGGTAATATATGCGCGCGTACACTTAGCACTGTATGAGCCAAATCCAGGTACTCGAAATTTCCTAGACTGGTAAACTCTATTGGCGACTGATTGGTAAGTGACAATATTGGTTTGTATTGTACCCAGTGAGAATTTTCGATAGCTGCCTGTATCGTCGGCAATTTAAAGAGCGATAATTCAGACTTCAATGATTGATAAGAATGATTGTGTAAAAACGCCATCTTGTATTAATTTTCAAAAATACCTCGCACAGAGCGATCTTTGTTTATTTTTCTAGTCTGCTTATTCCTGTTCGCCTTATCACCTTTTCCGAAATTTTTCTTCTTCTGCTGTGTCTTTTTCTTACTGTACAAGGAGATACTCTATTCGCCACTACCACCACTGAGAGACTGAGGCTTCTGTGTCAATCGCCTTCTTTTATACTCCGTTTCATCTACCATATCTCCACTATCGGCCTTCATTTTAAAAAGTCTCATGGCCCCCTCTCCTATACGTTTAGAAAGTGACTTGTTGAATGGTTTATGCTGTATGAGGATAGCCTCTTTACGGGCTTTCGCCACTCCTCTGAGTTTGTCTTTGAGTTTGGGTATTGCGCGTCGGTATCCTGCACCTAGCTGATAGGAACATCTGGTACTACTACTGCCTCCAATACTTGTGGTGTGTGCAGGTTGGCTAAAATTAGCGGAATTGTCAACCTCACGACACCCACCACCGCATTGCTCAATAAAAAACTCTGAACGTAGGCATTTTAGCTGATGCGTTTAAGAGGAAGTGTAACCGTCAAGCTTTCTTATATCTACCTCGATAGACCGAAATGAGCATGATAACAAGGGCACATACATTGATGGGGAAAAGTTTGTAATCTAGGTGTTACCAAAGTTGTATGCATTTAACTGAAGAGGTACAGCTCGCAGTAAACGTGTGCGAACATCGCCCGCGGTTTCAATATGGCACATAACTTTAAATATATCGAAACATTTTCGCCTTATTGGTCAACGATTGGGACTACGTGCTGTCCGATCCATCACAGACGAAGGACTCGTACGTCACCCCTCGATGCTGTGTTTTTTTATCTGTCCTCCTCTGCCGCAACTGCCACGTGTCTCATAGACGTACTGATACTCGTTAAACGGAAACACCTACGTGCGAAATCGACAATTTTCATGTGTCTCCTGTTTCAAATCTATGAGCAGATAGCTTTACGGCACAGCTACTGCGTCCATGTAGCCTTATTGCAAGAATTTTGGCCATTTTGGCAAAGCTGACGTGCCAGGTGCTGTATGTGTGTACGATCTCGTGGAATCTTGAAAATAACTATGTCATTCGAGTTTAAGGAGATTTCACGCTGATCACGATGGAAGAGATTTTGGGAAATGAAAATGGTGCTCAGATTATTGTGATGGCTGCTCCTGGTGAAAAGATTGACTACTGTGCAAAACGACGATTCCCGCATCAGATAGTCGAGAATCAGAAGCTTAATCCTTGGATCCGCGACATAGTCCTCGCTCTTTGGCAGACCTTCGTGATATTCGATAGTTTCACCAAACTCCTTGTTAATAGATTGCCACTCGCTGTACTAGAGCAATATACGCTCAAACGTCGTATCCGGCATATGATCAATGTACTTAAGAAAGTTCTTTACAATCGTTTTACCACACGAAGTGGGTCGACAAATCACCGATGTCCATGGATGTTTCCAGCGCACATCAATTTTCACGACTAAACAGCTCATACACTCACTGGTTATACTTAGAAATCTCTCTCGAGGAACTTGAAGGGGGCGCGCGCAGGAGCCGCCCCCCCCCCCTCCCCCATCACTCGAGAGTTCGTATATATGCATATTTTTTCTATCTGTCTGTGTGTGTGTGCGTGCGTGCGTGCGCTTGCGTGTGCGTGTGCGTGAGATCATTTAACAATTATCTTATATTTAAATAAATTTATTTCAATAATTATGCACGGCTTTAGGATTTATAAGCGTAAGGATAGTTCTTTTCGGTCGACACAAAACGTCGTTTCGCATAAATGGGCTCGGCAATTTTACATTCACTCCGTGTTATAACATCGTGATGCGCTGTACGTGTTATCGCATCATAAGTTACAAACAGCGGAGGTATTATTCCCTTTACGAGCTTGCGTACAGAATCAAAATTAATTTTCTCACTTGCGGAAAAGTTTAAGCGTATACCCTTCACCTTGCAACCGCAAGACTCGGTACTATCGGGTGTTAAAAACTTATCCGCATAAAATTTTGGGCCACTCGAAACAAATGATGTTATGTGCGTGCTATTACCGTAGCCTACCAATTCATCAGTAAAGTCACCTAGTAATGGCCCTGCTGGTGGCTCGTCAGCGTCGCTGTCCTCTTTACGTATGTATATAATCGAGTCCGTATCGTAATACAGGACGCGCTCTTCTATTGGTTTTAAGAACGAGAAAAGCTTTAATCGAGTAAGTGCTGTGGTGCATCATGCGACCACAACATTATATAACGGTGAAGACTCAACAACGTCACCTTTGTAGTGGTAGTTCATATAAATAGTGTTATCATCGATTGGTAAAACAGAGTTGTCTTCAACATCAGGACTGGCAAGCATTAGAAGCAGTTTTTCTTTTTGAACTGTATAATTTTATATGACCATACTTCAAACATTTTTCTGACAATTTAACCCAGTTCCACAGCTTTTTTTTAGCTCGTCAGCCACCCAAGTACCGATAAAAGCACGCTCCTCTGCATCCTCGTGACTGCATTCGCTTTGATTTTTTGTCTCAGTACACGAACGACATATTTGGAGCAGCAGCCTATTGTGCATTCTCTCAGGCAGTACAGGGTGATATAGGTTTCTTCGTGGCAGCACTTCACATATGATCGAACGTTCAAATGCAAAGTGTTAAATTGCAAAACCGTTTTGCTACCATCATTTAACTCGCAATAGCCATCCACTAGAGGTCCTTCCGGCAGTCGCTTTTCCCTAGATCGTAATGAATATTGAATTTTCTGGTCATCACCTTCTCCATCCAGATGAGCCACTAAAGTGCCTTTAAAGATTGTTTATTGCACAGTTTATATCCTTCTTGTGGTATAATGTCTATAGTATCAGGTTTCAGAAATTTGTTTCTGTATACCCTTGTACAAGATGATACAATCGTAGTGGACTCTGCAAATTGGTCCGTTAATCCACACGGAATGAACGTCTTCCTATATGCCAGACAGGATAATCTCAATATTTTAACGTCTCGCTTGCAATATTTTATCATTTCTTTTTGGAAATCGAATATATAGTTTTGTTGCCTCTTTTACTGTGCCATTGTAAAAATTCTTTACGTTCCTTCATGCCCATTGAGTCTGGTGAATATGCTGATATTAGGGGCATTAAACCCACGTATTTCTGATTTTTATGAGTATTAAAAAGGTGGGAAAATGTACCTTTTTCAATATGTCCCAAGCATATCCCTTTGGTAAAGAAGTGAAACTCATGTGGAGGTAGTTTAAACTACCGAAAAATTTAAGAAGGTTCTCTTTATACGTAGGAAGTCAAGTACAGAATTCACTAGATTTGACCAGTGCAGTCGGTATATACAGGTATATATTCTGCATGTATAACCTATAGGCAAATGAGATTTATATATGAAATATCAACTCCCTCTTATTTCACAGTTACCCTATGGTACTTTAGAAAATTGCTAAAAATTAAAAAAAAAATCTATCTATTACTATAAAAAGAAATCGAAATTAATTTATAATCGGAAAAAAGAGAATCTTTCCCATAAGACTACGTGTTAAAAAAGCAATAACAAAAATATTTAATTCTCGGCTTTGGGGTACCCTAGCCTCGCGAAATTTTAACTGGAGCTTCTTCAATCATTTACCTTGCTACATAAAAATTTGTAAGTCATTGACATCATCAATTCAATTATCGAGAGAACTCCCTTAACATGTAAAATTTCCATTAAAATTGTTTTCTTGACGTTTAAAATTATCGCTGGCTCATTTCTAATTCATGACGTTTTTCAGGTGCTGCAGGATAAATTGCGCATCTAAACCGTGAGCATTGTGAGCTATACAAACTGTTTGTTTTACACTTTTTCTGCGCACCAGTGCCAGATCCACGAGCTTCACAGTGTCAACGTTTAATACGTATTCGCACACATCACAAATGTCGCACATATTTGATATGCATATATCGTCCAAACAAGCGGAGCAAACTTGATGAACCACGCATAAATTTGGCACGTGCAGTCTTACTTTATCACCACCAATTACAGTCTCTGACTGTTACATTTCAAAATCATGAAATAATTTTAGTTTAACTTTATCGTTTTTACACTGCTTACTTTCGACAATAGGCTGTACATAACATAAGTGATCTAACGGTTTCCTTGAATTGCAAATTTTGCAAAAAATAATGTTGCACTCATGCGGTATTTTATCGTCAATTCGAACAGTTTTACAGCATTTCCTGCAAATTTTAATACTCTCGCAGTCTGTCTGACTTTTGGCGAAAGACTTTACCTCTAATATGCTTTCGAAAAATATTCTTCCACATTACGTGCATTCTGTTTTGTTTTGATTAATTTTGCAAGATGAATTTGGATACACTGAGTACATTTTTGTGGGCATTTATGGTTTTCTTGGCGAGTAAATCTCAAATTACAAGATACACAGTACGCTTGACTACCGGAAGCTGCAAGTAAATTAAGAATAGGTTGATAATGTTTTTTGTCTTCATAATACATTATTCGGAGTGTTTATCTAACAGCATTACCAGCATTATTTACAAATTGTATGCCATCGTATAAAGGTTTGTATTCGCGAGCAAAATTTTTAAATGAGTAAACAATCGAATACATATCGAATAAGTCGTTAAGCGTAAAGTCTCGCACTAACCTAAATGAAAGGCATTCTATTCCTTGGCGGAAATGCTCCGAATATACGGATATTCTTATGTAATCAGCGGGGGCTGTATTACCACACACGTTTCTATACAATGTCTGAACAGCTGCTCCCAACCGTACGTAGACGACTGCATCAGGTGGCGACTGTGCTACGGAAACTTTGAATTCTCGTCCTTCCGTAGTGATTTCATCAGCCGGTACATCTACTGTATATGTTGATTCAGCCGACTAAGAAGAGCTTAAATCATCAATAGTGACTGTATTCTGTATTACTTCCTGTCTACTTGTACCGGCACTAACTAATGTATCGTTCTCCTTACCCAGATGACACTGTGCAAGAATCGCATCACCTCCACTGCCTTCAAACATTTGTTCTAATTTTGTAAATACAAATATATTTACACGATCAATTGGCTAGTGGAAATTTTTATATATTTATACCACGAAAAGTTATATATGAGCACAGCATCTTATGTGCGAGCACAAAAACTTGAGTGCGTGTGAGCACGAAAACTTATATATATATATATATATACAGTGTCTGAATAGCTGTTCCCAGCCATAAGTAAATATTATCCCTATACACCGCTTAAATAATTAACTCCACCCGTACGTGCCACTTATGCATATACAACTCCTAAATATCTGCCTCTAATCAAAAGTAGACGTCTGGATGGATACAGCTATGCAAATGTTGAATGTACGAGCACAACGCCTAAATATCTGCCTCCACCCATTCGCAGATGTCTGGATAGTTGCAGCTATGAGGGCATTTTATATACGAGTACAACGCCTTAATACATGCCTCCATCCAAACACAGATGTCTGGACAGTTCCAGTTATGTAGGCGCTGTATGTAAGAGTGCAGCACCTAAATATCTCCCTCCATCCCTACATATATATTTGGATGTGTGTAGCTATTTAGGCGGTATATGTACGAGTAGGAAATATTATGTGCGAACTCGAAAACTTATGTCAATAGTCTATATTATCTTTAACCCATTAACGACGTTTCTTATAAAAAAGCTTCAAAAAGTTACTCCGAAAATCAAGACAAACTTGAGAAAGATCATGTATTTATTTGGAATGAGGGTAAGAAAGTGAATGAAAATATGGTTGAAGACAAAGTTTTGTTGAAGAAATCTGAGAAAAAGACTATACAAGAGAGCGAGCCTGTAAAATTATTCGAAACATTTTTTTCTGCCGAAATAAAACCATACACCATTGATGCATGTCGTGAAAATAATTATAATTTAGAGTTGCAGGACCTGGATACTTTTTTGGGTATTGTTATCCTGAGTTCGTTCAATAAAAGGAAGTCCCAACGAGATTATTGGTCAACAGATCCATTTTTATCGTGTGAAGTAGTGTTTTCTGCAATGTCTAGAGATAAGTTGTGACGTTACTCCCCTTTGCGGGTTAACGTTTTCGCATCCTGCCCTTTTTGCCGGATGTTCACAAGAAATCTAGGGTTTGTTTTTAATGTAGGTAGTGAGAGGCAGGTTTGGGTTAATAAATTGACCAAAAGTTTGGATCTTATCTTAATAATGCTATATATATATATATATATAGTTCCTTATATGCTATTACAAAACTCTAAATGACATTTTATATATATATATATAGTAATGTATCGCGCGCTTTACTGCCAATCAAATAATGACGTCCTGCGTCTCCGGCTCATTAGTTATTCTATAACAAAATAAAAAGAAAACAAACAATTGTAATTAATATTTGATCCACGTCCTAGTTCGAGGCATTTATATCTATTTACTTAATTTTTATATCGCTTAGTTACAAAACTCTTTTATGCGCTACTTCGTTATATGCATTTTTAACTTAATTATTACCATCTATTGTTATTTGCGTCCGTCGCGTAATTCACGTCCCGTACTGGGCGGCAGATTCGGGATAATCAGGATGAGAGACTTACGAGGGGCACCTCGAGAGTCTCTCGACAGGACCTCGCTACCAAGAGGGGCACCTCGTGGAAACTCGGTTGCGGGAGTTTGTGTAAAAGCGAGGAGCACCTCGACTTTTACACCGGAGAAACGTACAAAGGGCACCTTGTACGTATAGCGGGATGGCGTTTACGAGGAGCACCTCGTGTTTACGCCCGGGAGATCGAGGGGCACCTCGATCGTCAGGATGGGAGCTCGGACCACAGCTGGATATGCTAAGTAGAGACAGAGGAGCACCTCTAGTCTCGATTAAGCGTAGCCTTGCTGTGGCTTCTCCAAGGAGCACATTGGCCGAACTGCCGATTTGCAGCCAGTGCGAGTCATTATCTACCCTCGCGCTGAGTCAGGTAAGGTGGGCGTGGTCATTACGCCTAATGAGCTAGCGCGCGTAGTGGGAGTGTCGCGCTCGTCGCGGCGCGCGCTCTCTGTCTCTATCGCGCTCTATCGCGAAATTTCGCGTGTTGGTTTTCGCGACGCTGTGCTATCATCGCAAAGTTCGAAGAAATCAAGTCAAACTTGAAATATTCAAGATCTAAAAATCAGGACCCTAATGATAAGGGATGGCGTGTTCGCGCATTGCTAAAATTATTTCAAGGTAACTGCGGTATCTCAGAGTAAGTAGAGTAAGGGGGGGGAGGGGGGAATTTCGAGTGTAATCTTGGGCAGTCGCCTTGAGGCCAGGTTGGAGAAGCGGTAATATCCTGATAAGGTGTAATATCCTGATTATTACAAATGGCGACGAGGATAAAACAATAAAAGATAAAGTGTTAAAACGTCAATCAGATGAGTGACATAAAGTGGCAAGAAATAAACGAAGAGATCAAAAATAAAAGATCTGGATGGATTCAGAATTTGTCAGAAGTACAAATTGTAAAAGTTTGTGAACAATTAAAAATAGAAGGTGATGCAAGTGAAACATTGGAAGTGATAAGAGAAAAAGTACGCAAATTTTTGAAAACAGAAGAGACAACAAGCGTTAATGTTATCGGAAAGAAAGTAGAAGAAAAGGCAGAGATCATCACGATGAACACATACCTGGGCGACATTGAGGCTTTTCGAAAAGAGAAGAAATGGAGCGCGTTTATAAGCCAATCAGACGCTTTTACGACAGTAAATGATATACCAGATAACAAAAAGGCAGCAGTTCTGTTAACTAAATTGTCTTCAGAGGTTTTCGCTGAGGTAAAAGCAGCTTGCGAACCAGGTGATATACTTACGATTAATTATGCCGAGTTAAAAGAGAAATTAAAGGAAATATCCGAGCCACAAAAGAATGAGTGTTTGTTACGCATAGCATTCAGAGATAGAAAACAAAATAATACGGAGTCCATTCAAGAGTACATTTTGGCATTAAAAAGCTTAGCGCAAAAATGTAAATTCGCACAAACCGAGTTTGCCAATAATATAAAAGATCAATTAATTAATGGAGTGAGAGATGATTTCATTCGATACGAATTATTGAAGCAATCTAGTCTAGAATTGAAGAAGTTTATAGAAGTAGCCAAGACGGTAGAAGTAGCACATGAAAAAACGCCCACAATTTCGTTCAATAACAACTCAAGTTCATCGCAGTCAACGTCGGAATTCCATAGTATCGGAGCAGCGAGGAAATTTACAAATCGCGCGGATCGATCAACGTATTACCAGAAAGCAGCTGGTGCGGTGAGCAGTACGCAGCGACGCTCACCGAACGGAAACAATGAACATGAACATAGACAAGAAGAAGCTAGCGGTTCACAGAAGAGGTGTTATTGTCGCGGTAAGAGTAATCATTTGAAAAATCAATGTACGTTACGGTTTAAATTTTGTAGTGATGTGGAAAAAAAGGGCACATTTTTAAAATGTGTCCACAACAGAAAAATTTTAACTTCATGGATAACACATCAAAATCAATGAATAATGAGGAGGTTGAAAATTCAAATGATACCCTTATAAATAATAACGATTTTTATAATGATAGTAACAGCGATGATGATAGATATAAAACCGATATGTACACAATAAAAGATTACAAATTAAATTCTATAGAAAATGATGATGTACCGCCGCACTTCGAGACAATTAAAATAAATAATATTCCGTTTAGAATGGAGGTAGATTCGGGAGCACTCATATCTGCCATTTCATTAGACGTCTATCAAAAATATTTTTCACAAATACCAATAGAAAAGTCTAATTTAACGTTGTGAGCGTACGACGGTTCCATCATTTCCTCGATAGGCTCGATAACGGTGACAATTTTTTACGACAGATTATTCGAAAATCAAACATTGTATATCATAAATAAAGGCGGAAATCCACTTATGGGGCGTGCGTAGTTAAAAACTCTTGGAATGTGGCCTCTGAATTTAAAACAAACTGTTTCAAAACAAAAAGTACATTATATGAATAAAAATATAGATAAGAGATTGGAAAATTTACAATTAAAATTCAAAAGAGTTTTTGAACCGGGATTCGGGTTGTTTAATAAAGAAGCGATAAGACTGGAGTTAAAACCTAACTCAAAACCAATATTTGTACAACATCACTAAGTACCCTTTTCCTTGAAAGTGAAAGTAGAAGCTGAGTTAAATCGCCTAAAAGATAATTCAATATTTGAACCGATAGAGTATAGTGAGTGGGGGACACCCATAATTCCGTTGTTGAAAAAGGATGGATCGATTAGAACAGCTGGTAATTTTAAAATCACATTAAACCGTTTATAATAATAGATCATTTTCCCTTGTCAAACATAGATCACATTTTTGCAATTTTAGCAGGCGGCGAAAGATTCACTGTGATTGATTTTGCGGAAGCTTTTTTACAAATACCGATTGACCCAGAATCTCAGAAATATTTTGTAATCGTTACGCACATAGAGTTATTCAAATGTGTAAGAATGTTGTATGGATGAGCGACGGGACCAGGATCATTTCAACGTTATTAACGGGGGTACCAGGCGTCGCAGTCCTTCTAGATGATATTGTAATCACCGCGCCTAATGAAGAATTGCATTTCGAGCGTTTGTATGAGGTGTTTAGGAGGTTAGATGACGCCGGGTTGAAAGTAAACAGAAATAAATGAAAATTCTTCCAAAATGAAATAAATTATCTAGGGTACAGAATTGACAAATACGGCATTCACCCGATTACAGACAAAATAGATAAAATAAAGAAAATCCCCCGACCGGCGGATGTATCACAGCTTCGTAGTTTTCTTGGCTCGATAAATTATTATAGTAAATTTCTGCCTGATCTAGCGGCTAAATTAAAACACTTGTACGAGTGTTTAGAAAAACGTAACGGATTTAAGGGTTCTACCTACTTTCTCATTTTCAAAAAATCGATTTTTTTTTTATTTGATTTTTCGAAAGTATACATATCTAAGAGTATTGTATTAAATTTTTATAAAGATCCGAAGAGTTTAAGTATGTTTTTCAACGAATGCAAAGTTGCTACCTGCGCGCGGTCAGCCGTACTATTTGACGTGTAACCTTCGATGCCGTATACCTGAGATTATTCGGTCGTACACCGTGCTC
>UELV01136556.1:0-21143 GCA_900490015.1 Megastigmus stigmatizans
TCTCTCTGTCTCTCTCACTCTCTCTCTCTCTCAGTCTCTCGTTTAATCCCCTACTTGACCATGTACGCGTTATGTGTATATTAGTAGGCTCTCTCTCTCTCTCTCTCTTCTCTCTCCCGACGTGTGTAATGGTTCAAAACAATGCTTTGCTGATTGCGTAAATTTTACGAAAATTTATGTGCGCTCCGCGCGATGACAAGCTTTCAAATCTGAATTTTCAATTAATTTTAGGTGGGAAGGGTGAGAGCGCACGGTGTGTGTAAGACGGCTGAGAGGCCTTGTGTCCCTCTGATGAAGTGGACGCGAGCAAGTGCGACACTTTTTTTTTCGGGGGTAGTTGGCTGAAGGGTTTGTTGTTATTGAGACACTGGAGTCGTTTTGTGCGCTGGACGAAAGCGAGGGGTTTTTTCGCGCTTTTGTTCGGAAAAATATATATGATGGTTTTGGTAATCGATAGAGAAGGAAGTTGTGATGTGATAAGTACCCTTCCCTTTTTTTTTAAGTAGATGCACAAAGGGGGAATAATGGAATGGTACCATTTTAATGATACGGTGTGTAGAAGTAAAAAGCTTTTGGTTCTGTCTATGTCGTATAATCAATATTTATTAGCGTCGAATTTTGAGTATTTTTATAATGGATTTTCTATGTACACTACTGTAACTCTCATAAATTTTTATATTTCGGAAATATTCTTTTTTCAGAATACATGTCGTGTATTCTAAATAGAATTTACTGTACTTGCACCTAGTAATCTGGAAGCCCAAGGAGAAGACTAGTATAAAAAAGGGCTTTTATACGGCATGACTAAATTCTTATTCACACAATTGTACGTATAATTATAATTCTCTAATTCAAATATTTCAAATAACAACGAAGATAAAAAATACCGATATTCAAATGATTTTAATTATAAAATATTCATGAGCGCGTTCTAAAAGTTTTTTAAATATTCAAATGTAAACATTAATATGGCTTTAAATTTAATGTTTTCGTACTGTCTGTAAAATCAACCCTTTCGAAATTTCGAGCAATCCAACGATGAAAATCCATGTGCATTTCGAAATTAAAATGTATCATTTATATCCTTTGATGAATACCGTTATGTGTACATAAATTGAAAAATCATTTCAATCAACGATAAGTTTTTGGTAAAAAGTACGTATGATGCTGCTAAGTTTTTATTTACTTACTGTACGCGCAACTATTATGCCTTCTACATTTTAATCAATGAAAATCAATCCAGCCAGCAAACCAAATTTAGAGAGAATATTGAATTTCCAGATAGTTTTTAACACTCACATTTTTCACATTAACGCTGAACAAATTTTCCACATATCAAAACTGCCCCGCCACTAATTAGAAAATCGATTAAGCACTGAAAAAAAAGTCGAATAATTAAAACTAAAACTACATAACCCTTTGACGCAAAATCGCGAAACGGCTTTTTCATGTTCCCACATTCATTGGCCCAAAATGGGACAGGCGTACAAACTATAGGCATTTGGATAAAAAAAAAACCACACGCAGATTTGCGTCGCGCTGACAAAGGAAGCCGATATGCCATGCAGAAAGCGAAAGAGAACGATATATATATACTGTATACATATCTACGTATATGTGTGTTTATATATATATATATAAACGAGGCCTGAGCGTCAGCGTGAATTTCCGCAACGAATCGTGGGAATGGAAGAATAGCTTTCGTTTAATCCTCGGCAAATTTTTAATTCATGCGTGACGCACGAATTCGTTTCCATACGCCTAGCTGAACTTCGCACACATATATACATATACTCGTATACACGTACATGTGTGTGTGCGAGCTAAACAAGTGTACTTCGGAGCTAGTCTGAGCGTAAAATATGGTCGGATGAAAACGAGCGCAAAAACAGATATGCGCGCTAAAAATGATAGATCGTTCCAGGGTATCGTTGCTTTATTTGTGTATTGTATACGGCCCAGGTATGTGTGTGTCTGTATATACGTGTGCGCAGTGGCGATGCCGCGACGCAAAGTTTTTCGGTATTTTGTGGCAGGAATTCCGCTAGAAATTCGTTATACTCAATTAGCTGCCTGAATTCCGCGGTGTTAAATTGTTCAGGATGAAGTCTCTGTTTAATATTTTTTTTTTCTGCCGTAGGTGGAATTCCGATTTTCATACGGGTATAGTAGAATATTTTTAGTTTCGATGTGTGGTGAGCAATTTTTAAAAACTTAATTCAACTTTATGATCCTTGAATGCTGCATTTCCAAACGTCTATAGGTATATAAAATTTGATAAAAAAAAAGTTCGTTTCAAAAACGTAAAGCTGGTAAAATTGACCCTTTAAAACTAAAATAGGAAGCTCTTATTATACGAAACCTCAATTTTCAATTTTTCTAAATAAAAAGTACCAGATTACCGGCTAAAATACATTTGAGATCTTAGATTATCCTAAATTTAATACACGTACATCAGTAAAATAAAATGAGGAGGAGGGTTCGTAAGGGCACCTTTCGACCCCACTACAAATCACGTATCTTCTTTTCGTATGGTGTTTACGATAGATTTTTTATTAAAAAGTGCTTGTTACAAGACTTCTGTCAAAAATGTCGGTTTACGTATATCTCCATGAATTTTTTTTTATATTTTTCACAAATGCTTGATGTTAACAACTTAGTATCGACATATACATATTGTCTCGTAATCTAGGAAAAGCATTCCAGAAGTTTTATCCGAGTCGTGATATGGGCAGGGTCCAACCGAGGACTTGACCAGAACCTAAATATCAATTTTCGCGCATTATCACGAAATTAATCTATTGTTATTTTTTGTGCTGGAATGCCAATGACAGAGATTCTGGACCGACCAGACTGGCTCATTTCTACCTATAATTATTTATTCCAATCCATACTCTGCATTAAATATCAAATAAAAAGAAATTTCATGATTCAGTGGTACCGGAACGACCCGTATGTATCCACCTCCTTTAACAAAACGAATCCCCATAACGGATCATTCATTCATAAAGTTTAATTTAAACGTGCAAAAAGAAGCGCGAGAGCAACATCGCGCACACATTTGAAAAGTACCAAATACAAGTGCTTAGCTCTTCATCCTTGGTGCAAAATCAGAGCGCGCGCCAAGATAGAGCGCTAATGACTTTTTCCCACCCAAAGGCTTGGGGGCGTCGCGCGTCGCTCGTCGCTCGACTTATATAATCCCGTCGAGCTAGGTAGTAGACACGCGGGAGACGCGACAGCCGAGTTACATAAGCGTATCGCGTCGTCGGGGCAATTAGCGCGCGCGCGCGTAGCATGTACGCGCCATTCCCTGCGCGTGCGAAAGATAAACATAACCTCGGCTCTGTATCTTTCTCTCTCTATCTCTCTCTCTCCCCTGCTATATCGTTAAAGTGGCGTGTCCCTATGGTCAACGCGCGTCGCGTCAGTTTACCCAGCCCTTCAGATGCACAATTCGCCTCGGTTATAACGAAAAACAAACAGCAGCCAAAGCTCGTAGATCCTATATATATATGAAAAAAAGGAACGTCTCTCTCTCTCTCTCTCTCTCTCTCTCTCTCTCTCTCTCTCTGCACATTCGATTCAAGCTTGCATTCTTTTTCTTCGCTCTATCTGTATGTGTGCGTGAGAGTCGAGTATGAAAGGAGAGAGAGCGCGCGATTGCATCTGTGTAAACGAGAGAGAAAGAGGGGCGAGCGACGATCTGGATTATGACGGGGACACGCGGCTGTAGTAGTGGCTCAAGTGAGATCGCGATCGCTTACTGCCTCGCCTCTCGGCCTGGGGACTTTTAATGTCCTGTTTGAGATCTTTTTCTTTTTGATGCTTAAGCCTCGGCGCGGATTTTTCTTAATGACGGATACTCACGAGTGTTCAGTTATTTCTTTGAGAACTTTGTTCGGGCGCGCGTGTCTGTGTGTGAAAATGTGGAGGATCATATTCATGTGTGTTTAAATTTTTGTCGTGCAGGAAAATAAGAGCGTTTCGTTCTAATATCTTTCCATTCAAGAAATTAGATACGTGTATTTATTAATATTTTAATGTTGAATAAAATATTTATTGAAAAAGAATTTAAATTACTTTGAAGCACAAACACTTGTTATCGTTTTACAAAATACGCAAATCTTTTACAGAAATTAATCCAGCTTTGAAATCAGAAAAATAATTAATTAATAATTTACATCGTGTAAAATGTGTAAAGGCATGTTTTAATCAAATATGCTTATTCGCTATTGATTCATTGCCTGCATTTGAAATAATGAAGAGATAAGATAATAAAGCATTAATAATTGTGCATTATATTGCACATTTGCATCTCAAGTTACTTGGGTCTCATTTTCTTATGCAGATTTGAATAAGTCATATGCTCTAAAATCATGGAAATAACTTATATTATTTCAAATCAATGAAGTGCTTTATCTATATTATAATTCATTAAGACTTAAACTACAATAAATTATGTGTTTTATATCTAAATAATGCAAAAATTTAGATATAAATACTCTTTGTCAAACCTTATTTAATTACTTTTTTACGCAAGTATATTTACATAATAATATAAACAATTATAAAAATAGAATTTCTTTCACTACAACGTACATAAATATTAGGTATTCAATTATGCCAAAACTAATTGGTTCAATGAATCAAGATTGTGAGAAAATTACAAAGGTATAGATCGTCGTTAACAATATTTTTCCTTGAATCGAGCGTCGTACCGTATTCGACTGTATCTACTTTCGTATATTTGGGATACGAAAATTTTTATGCGGAGTTACTCTCAATAGACTTCTCCATTACTTGCAGGCTGCTATAAATTAAATGTTTTCAATTCGTCTCCTTTATCCTCTGATAGAAATATTGCTTATTAGACTTAAAGCTTTTTCTCTTATTTTACGGATGATTGGAATTTCAAAAAATCTCTATACACTTTACTAGTAGAGTATTTTTTGGAGTAAAAAGTTAATCTACTACTTACGGTATATATTAAAATTCCCAGTTCAGAAAGTTGCTGTTGAAAGTAATATTTTTATCGATTCATTGCTTATTGTCTATTATCTACAAGTTGCTTTGCCAAACAAAGAATATCATATTCAGAAGTAATGAGTTTACTACACATACTCATTGTCTTTTTTGTTTTTGTAATGAACAGTATAGATTACGCATTTTACTTCGCTCGAAGCCCGACCAGCCGCACTTTCATCTTAATTGGTTTTCATTTTCTGCTAGTAATAACGTTTCACAGAAATTAAAAGAATCCAACCACAAGAAAGACATACACCAGCGCGCATGAAACGCAGAAGAACAAACTACCACAACAAACAATTCCAGCAGTAGCCGCAACAACAGCGCATCCAGACCCGAAAGAAGCCTAGAAACACAATCGATATTAATTAAAGGAAAGAGGGAGGCACACGGTCCAGACAAGGATCGTCGCGCTGAAGCTTGACCCCCCCCCCCAGTTAGACAGAATACGTGCGGTAAAGGAAGCACGAGAGAGTGAGAGAGAGGCTAGTTATCGCAGTTGCATCTTAACCGGAATGAATTCCCTCCAGCGGAGTGGTAGGAAGCGAGTCGGCATCGGCGGAGGCGGAGGCGGAGGTGGCTATATACGCGCTCACAAGCATATACGTCGTGCAATCGAACTGCTTGTTGCTCTCGCTCTCCTCTGTTTATGAACAACAATATCTCGCCCCGGCTTCCCTCCTTACTCTTCCCCCATTCCACGGGCTCCGTACAACCAGCCGTATACAGCGGTAGCTACTTGTTCTCTCTCTCTCTCTCTCTCTTACGCTCTACCACGACACGTGTATCTATATACATATAAGCGCGTATATACGGGTATATGTATATACATACACTATGAGGAAACTACTCGGGTAACTTTGGCTCTCTACAGAACTGGCGCTTCGACATAGATGCATCGCTCGCATATGCACGGGTGCTCTTTGTGTCTGTGTGTCCTGTGTGTGTATCTGTGTATTGGATACATTATATTATGGCATAGAGCGTATTGAAGGCATTGGGAGGGTAGCAGCGGACTTCCATTTGAGGATTATTGCCGTGTTGGCTCGTTGAGTCTTGCGAAAAATGAGCAATTAGTTGGAGAGAATGGCTTGTGTGTGGATATATATATCAGTCGATCAAATTGCGATATGCTGAAAATCGACGGGTCTGCAGGCTCGTGAGTATTAGAGGATTACGTGCGATGCTATTTTCGATCGAGAGACAATCGTTGGTGTGCATTTCTATGTGTTGGATGACATGCGTACGTAGGTTTTTCGTTACATACTTTTTCATGCGTTGATGCAGCGGGTACAATTTGGTTTAAACAGCATAGTATATGTAAGATACATGGGTGCGAATGATCTTAAAGTTTAATTGATGATGTGTCTCAAAGTAACCGTTATATGTACTGCCTGAATATAAGATTTTTAACATGTGTTCCAACAACTATTTTGTCACGTCATTTTATTATCTCAACAATTACGAAGACAATTATGTTATCTGAGCATATTTTTTAATAATCTCTCGTTTATTTAATAAAAATATAATAGCAATTCTTCATTGATTTTAAAAGTAGTATTATATGATTCATTTTAAAATAATTATAACATTCGTTTTAAAATAATATGATATGAAATAATACGGGTTTTAAAAATAACGATTTCAATACGTACAATGCATTGTGAATAAGCGTACAAATAAGTCCAATATTTTTATGCATAAAAAGAGATTTTACATATCTATTTATATTGCTTGTAAAATAATTGTGCAGTTACATTCACTTTCATTCATTACAATTTTCGTGAAAATGCTGTACTTTTAATCTCTACACATTGATGCATCTGACAATCTCTTTCGGTAAAGTTAATCTGCAAAAAAGTTACAATAATCTCGGTTTTTTAATTTTATATAAATTCTTTAGGAATTAATAATAGAGATTAATTGATATCCACTTTTGCAGAGATTATTTTTACAATTTGCACCACGTATTTTCTTTCGATTAAAACAACATTGCACTCCTGTATATTCGTAAAACAAAATGTGCGAAAACTAAGAGGAAAAATCTGTTCCATCGCTAATTAATGTATTTCGCTATTTTTACCGAAGTACACGCCACTACGCAACTACCCACTATACCCGTATAACAAAAAAATAAATAAAAATACTCGAGTAAAACAGAAAGTTGTACGATTGATAGCAGAGTTCAAGTATAATATTAGAAAATTGAAGAGTAAGGCAAAGCGATAGTCGCTGATTGAAAAAGCGCTCGAAAAATAATTTTCCCCGGAAGAATCATGTTCGCCCTCGTTGCTTATTATTTCACTGCCTGCGTTTTCTCCCCGCTCTCCGCCTGTGTGCTTTTCGACATACGTTCATTTCTCTCCTCGGTTTTCTTTTTTCTAACGATTCCACTGCTCCATATTTCAGTTTCCTAACGAGGCCGTTGCTCTGCACCTGCTTGAGCTCTCCAATAGTTCCTGAAGCTTATTTCTTCCTATGTTTTTCCCTCTTTTTTTCTTTTCGCTCTTTTATTTTTTGTCTGACCTCTCTCTCTCTCTCTCTCTCTCGCGTTTTCTTTTTTTTTAAATGTCGAAACTCGAGTCGGTCCAAGGAGTAGACCGTCACCATGTACACACGCGGCCATTTCGTGGAAAATATCGAGGTATTTTTGTGTACTGTTTACGCGCGCCTTGCGTAAATACCGGATTTTCATTAAAATCGCGAAATATTTTATCAAGGTGTAATTCTCGCGTTTGATATTGTGCTTTTGAAATTAAAGCGAACGTTTATAATGCGACGTTGCATTTGATTGATCTTCTGACCTGATCAATACTTTTAAAAAATTACTCTTTTATAGAAGTGGTATAAGTAAACGGGTTGACAGTTATCGTACATTACGATATTATATTGCAAATGTGCACATTAAAACAGTAATTAATATAAATATTCTGAAAGATGGAATTTGATGGAATTTATTATTTAATAATGATAATTAATATTAGTAGACATATATAAGTAATTTTGTTTCATTTCTATAATTTTATTAAACAATAAAACACATACTTTTTCAATTAGATTAAACCACTCTATATCAAACTAACATTTATTATTTAATTTTAATAACATCTATTTAACTGTCATAAATGAATTGATCAAGAAAATAATTTTATGCAGAAATCGAATAACTCATAAATTTCACGGTAACCTTAACAAAAAAAAAAAAAAAAAAACCGTTGCAGAATTCATTACTGCGTTAAATACGTCTGAAGTTGTAGCTGCATTTTAAAACCCCTGCAAAAAATGTTCTCTAATTATTTCGCTGCTCTTACCCTCGCAGCGAGGCCGCAATCAACTACATCTTCAGCTCCCTCCGAACGCTCAAACAGTCAAAGTCTTCAACAACTTTACTCTCGCGTCGCAGACCAAATCCAAAACCATGCAACAATCGCTCTCACGAAACTTAAATCTTGCTATAACGAAAACACTTTGAATCACAACTTCAAAGCTCGATTCTACTCAGGAAATGGTGGGCAAAGCTTGTTACTTGGAAAAGAAGACTATTAATTACCGATATTACGTCGATACGCGGCATTTTGAGAAATATACCACGAAATTGCAAAAAAAATACGAATAAAGTTATAATAAAACAGAATGGTAACGCCAATCACGGCAGTACAACGCTCCGGAGAACAGAGGAAGCGTCCAACTTTTATAAAACATCAAAGACGCGCGCAAATAAAGTTCCAACTTTCCCCCATGTATTTTCCCGTAATCTCGGTTCGTTTTCTGCTCTCGTCTATGTATACGTCTGTACAAACTAGGCAATATATGGTAAAAATAAATATTTGCACAGGTTTGAAATACTCGCTAAACGGAGTACGGTGACGTGATTTTAGGCGGCATAAAAAGTTTAATTATTTAGCAAACTTTGGCTCTGGGGTCCGGTGCTCGATTACTTTAGAACAATGAGATATTACTCGTGCGCAAGCCACCAAGGGAGCGTAAACATTTGTCTGCGCGCGATTCTCGCCTTTTCCACTGCGTCGATGCACCGAAGTCAGGGAACTGACTACTACTATATCCGCCAAGACCGCCGGAGAATAAATTTGGAAAATATTAATTCGTAAAGTGGTTCATGCTGCGTGATTTATGAATTGTTTGGAAGATAAATTGGGGCTTTGCTGGTTGTAATTTACGGGAATTTTGGGGAATGATTCTTAGAGTGAATTATTACGTTATTGCTCGCTACAGCTTCGTGGTAGCTTTCATGGTAATTTGTAATATATATATTACCCCACTACATATTTATACATATTTTTTTGAATAAAATTTGATTTATAAAGATGACTATTTGTACTATTTTAGTTTGACTAACTATTAGAAATTTACTGGCGTTCTACAATTTAAATTATTATTTTTCGTCGCTTATTTTACCCCATTGTTTTTCATTAGAAACTCGAAGCTTTGAATAAGAATTACTCAGTAAAGTATTACTCGTGAAATCGTTTAAATAAACCGTTCCAACCAAAGTACACTTGCCGATCCGGAAAGAGTTTTAAAGACCTTACAGTTGAGCACTTCACAGTTAACATACAAACTGGTTCCGACTTGGAAATCATTTCCCTTTCAAACATTCACGCAAAGATATTAAGTCTTTTACTTTTCCAACGATCCGCTGCCGTATATGTTTTCTTGCAAATGCGGAAGCCCTTCCTTTTTGTAATCTGTTTATTTTAAAATCGAATCCAACAGAGAAATTAAAATCAACATGATAATTTTATAAGTACTATGTACGCATACGCAAAATTATTTGAACATTATTAACAAAATGAAATATAAAAGTTGAGAATGTCAATCACCGAATCCTTATACGCGCTACCTTTTTTCATTGAAGTCAACCTTTGACATCCACAAATCACTGAGCAAAAATCACCGTCAGACAGTTGCTTCGCGCGTAATTAATACGCGCGCTTCATTTAATCAAACACGTACATACAGAGAGAACTTCATTTAACATCTACACTGGCACGCAATTCTTTTAAAATCCCTATCAGCGCCACCACGAATCGCAATTACACAATTAAAAGGCCAAATCAGCGATAAAAGAGAAAATCGGAAAAATTACGTGTATCGCATGACGCGCTCGCGCGCGCGCATACACACATTCGCATACACAATCCCCCACTCCCTGCTATCATTATGAGATCATGCGAGCGAGAGAGAGAGAGAGAGGGTGGGAGGAGAAAGGAGGTGTGTAGGTATATAGAAGGCTCGGGCGGTCGAGGTAATCACTCGTTGAACTCCCCGCACGCGCGAGCGCGCGCGCGTCAACTTATTCCCCAAGTCCTGGCACGCAAGCTGCCTCTCTCCTTTATACGACGTTTCATGTGTATGTATATATGCTCGTAGGAAAAGCTCTCTCTCTCTCTTTCTCTCTCGCTCACTCTCCTACTCTCTCTCTCTCTCTCTCTCTCTTTCTCGCTCACTTGGCTGCAATAAATATAGGCAGGCCGTGCGTATAATGCAGGCCGATCATTGGTCACGGTACCATCAATCATCGGCCACTGCTTTTGCGTTATAAGCGGAGAGAGACTAAATAAGCCTCTCTTGACGTTGCACCGCCGCTCGATGCTACACACCACCTGTGTATGTATGTTGGAGTATGCTTATGTGGCGTGTATAGCGATACCTACGGATATACTGTGTACATATCGATTTCGCGGGCTTGACGATGTATACGGTACGAGAATTTTTCGAGCTTCGCTACTGCGGCACACGTCGTTTCTTATGGGCACAGGGGATCGCAAATGTTTTGGCTTGGGCTTTTTGGAATATAATGCTTTGGTGGTTTTGATGAATTTCAAATGGCTCTGCCTAGCAGTAAATTTTGTTGCTGTTGAGATATTCAAGATATTACGTTTTGAATTGTTGCATCGTAAAAAAACTTTAACCGTTCTTAATAAACGTTTTTTTAATCAAATTCGCCGTTTTCGAAGTGCCATACAGAAAATGTTTGATCTTTATTTCTAACCCAATTTTTTTTTCTTCTTCTTTAAAAATAAATATCGCGATGTTTTTATAAATTGCTTTGTGTACACATTTATCGTTTATACAGTTGAAAGAAGTAGTACGTCACGCCAAAAAATTGTATACGCCAAAACAAAAAATGGAATTTTAAACGTTATTTTCATTTTGTCTTTCCACTTTTTCTCATTAGCCGATCGATCGAACCTTTATTTAACTCTAATGCATTTGAAGTCTTGTTTTTTGCATTTTCGCATTATTTTTTTGTTTATTTTATTGCATAAAAACTCCTTTAGCGTTTGCTTCCCAGTAACCTTTTTCTCCAGTATTCCGTACGAGACTACATTCGCGGGTATTTTTCACGTATAATTAGCGAAATAATTACTCGTTTTCGATCGCTTAATTCGAAACTGCGCACTTGAACCCACTGCTAAGTTAACGTCGTATAATTAACAAAATATATACGGACCAAAACAATTTCTTTTTTATTTGAGAAAAACAACACAAAATGCTAGAACTACATAAAATGGCATTTCATGTGAGGCACATTTTGCCTAATTACGCTTAATATAAGCCGTGTAATTAAAACTGCACTTGTTAGAACCATATAATAGACTCATTTCGAAGAATGTATATAATTCTCTTTAATTAGTTCAACGGCTGACCATACACTGATATTACTACTTATATATATTGTTATATTACCGTCATCCGAGCATAAATATTTATCCTGCGTCTAATTGTTCTCCTTAATATTTTTATTATAACTGAAAGAACATTGGGTTCTCAATGCAAGGCTACATTATTTGAATATTATTGAAATACAGGTACCAATCCCTGTAGAAATGTACATGCATTGAAAAATGTTGATCTAACTATATCAGATTCTGATAGTTCGTTTCAGATCAAAGTAAGGCGAGAATTTGAAAATATTTCATTTGCAAAGCAGCAGTTAAAGTATAAAAGCTACAGTTACTCCAAATACTGTGAAATGAATTTATATATATATATTTCATGAAAATTTCATCCACCGCGTCTGGATGATCTAACCCAAAATCGTGATATTCCTCTTCGATACCGCGAGTGACGTGGATCCTGCCGAAAAACCTTTCAAGCGCGGCCCTTTGTGCAAACGTACTGCACATGCAACTGATGGACGCGGGAGCTGAATTTTTGCAGCCGCACATGCGAAAGTTGTAGGATAAAGAGAGAGAGAGAGAGAGAGAGAGAGAGAAAACACGTTGTACTCTTACGCATTACCAAATTGCCAAGTCCGCATGGCGAAACCTGGTGGTCTGGTTGTTTTGCTTCTCTTAGCGTCCCGGCTTTCCAATTTCTACGATACATGGAGAAGAGAGAGAGAGAGTGAGAGAGTGGAAAAACATTTCGAGTTTGTCTGAAAAATTCGCTTCGGTAAAATTCCTTTGTGAAAACACAGGTGAGCTACCGTTAGACTGGCCAGGTTTTTTTTTCGCGCGCAACATCTCGTCGTAATAAAAATATTAGCGGAATGCACGTTGCGCGCCAAGTACAAACGACGTGCGCGAAACTCTCTTGCATGCTTTTCTTTCGTGTTTGTTAAAGAGTAGATTTGCTCGTTGGCTGTTTTTGCGATAGAGAACACGATCGCACTTTAATATGGAAAAATGCTTTATCCTGGGTAGTTTATGTGTTTCGAAAAAACTTTTAGTTTAAATTTTGGGTTTTGAGTTGATGCGAAATGAATTTATTATAACTATTTTTTAAACGAGATAAAACATGTTTAGTAATTGATTCATAACGTGTGAAACTTGTTCTATTGACAATTAAAGTCTTATGAGAAAGGCACAATTGTTGAAACATCTTATACTACCACAATGCGGTTCCTCTTCATTAGTTTCAGAACGGTCTATCAAAGCACATTCAATTCTCTTCCCAACAGGGTGGATGAAAAAAACTGACAATAACAAAGCGAGTATTTGAGAGACGTCTTGCGGACTTAACGGTTTGTTTATCGCATTACCGCGCAATCAATACACCTAAGACAAATCTCTCGTTCGAGAAGTCGAGCTCTGTGCGCATCTCGTCTCTCTCTCTCTCTCTCTCTCTCTCCCTCTCTCTCTCTCTCTCTCTTCTCGCGTACAAAATAAGCGATTTCAATCCGTTGCCTCACTCCACACACAAGCTCCTCGATTCGCAAGCCAAAAGGATGCCTCGAGACAGGAAGAGGAGAAAGAAGAAGTCTCGGTGTGCGCGCGGTACGCTACGTGCCAGCATGTGACCCAGCGTGTGTGTGTGTGTGTGTGTGGATTCGCAGAAGGCCATAGATTCCTCGCACGAACTGCAGATCAAACAGAATTAAGCGCTCGCTGAAGGCAGTTGGAAAGAGAAGGAAAAAAAGAGGAAAATGAAAAAGACGAGGAAGTAGAAAAAAAAAGAAGAGGAGGAGGGGAAGAGGAAGCTCGCCGTATAACGTGTGGCATTAGTTGCTGTAGCTGATAAATCGATATCCTCGACTGGTTGGCTGTGCATCACACGTGTGTAATATGCGGATGATGGTCCTTGAGACAACAGCTGTTATGTACCCGCCTCTCGCTCTCTCTCTCTCTCTCTCTCCTCTCTCTCTCTCTCTCTCTCCTTCCTTTACAGAAAATTTTTACTGAAATTCAAAGAATCGATAACTTGACTTTACTTTATATTTACTCGCACGTGACGATAGATTTAAAAGACGTTAAAATGCATTCGTATTTTTATAAGGTAGGATATTATCTATAACGATACGATATTAACCAATAAAAAAAAATGACAAACTCCAGCTTTGGTCTGAATATATACTATAATTAAGTTGTAAACGAAATCGAATAATAATTCTTTTTATTTCACAATAAAATTTCCGTAAAGAGGCCAACCGGCAAAGAACATTTATAAATCTTGACATGCAAAGTAGAGGGGGGAGCGGCCGCATATACGCGTATAGGGCTACTTGAACTTTGTAAAAGCTTGCGGCACTATATTTTTCTATTACTGTAATAGCTCAGCTATGAAAGCGTAAGCTCCGAGGCCACTCGAAAATTTACGATCGAAAAGTTTTTATGTATAAGTACCAACCCGGCCGCGTTATGTTCATGATTTCTTTGAGTTATTAAAAAATTCTGCTTTTTATTCTAGGGTATTTCGATTGCGACGTCTCAGTTATAGTAACCCTGTACTGCAATTTTTCCAAGTAAGCGTTTCTGATAAAAAAAATAAGAATGTTTTGAAAATAGCTTTTAGCAGTAAATAAGAAAATATTTGAAGCTCAAGTCGAGTTTTCTGGAATTAATTGGTATAAAAATAATCTATTTTAACACCCAACTGTAAAAAATCCAATTTCATCACAAGTTATTTCTAGAAAACGTATGAATTTTTCTCAATCTTCTTGTTAATAACATTCTTCATTCGATCACATATTGATAGTTGATCGACTCATTAGAAACCACTAGCCATTGTGCAACCAAGTATAAATTCACAGCATTCACAGTGACACATGTATCCATGTCTAACAACTCCATTAACAATACCGCTCGAAACAGTCTGTCCATTATTAAATCAGTATTCTAGTCAATACTCATCCAGCACCTAACTATCTAGCAAGCTAACATACGGGCTATAGACTCTCAAAAATCGCTTATACAGCACAAGTGCGTGATCTTTCGCCAGGCCGCATCCGGTCAGCGTGTGCAGTGCACATTGTGTGCGTGCATGTGGGAGGAGGAGAAGGAGGAGGAAGGGCTGCGAAGAAGGGATTGGCTTAGGACATTGCGCAAAGTCACGAATGGGCCGCGTAATTGAAAATCAATATTTGCGCCGGCTTTTCCTTTTGATCGCGCGTTAGGTATGGACGATCATGTGCCACACACATTGCTGATCGCAACCGGATCGCGCGATCCCGCTTTTCGAAAATTTTCTGCACGCCGCGGCCCATCGTGATAGCGCTGCATCAAGTATGACCACGTGTGCCTTGGGTTTTTCATTCGAGGAGAGTTTTGAGGGCTGTTATCGTTGCAAATTAATACTTAATCATTTGTATTTAAATAAACAGCTTAAATAATTTACTGATATTTTATGAACTAATGATCGAACTAGGAAGATAATAGTGACGTAAAGTTAACTTAGTTACGAGGTTAATCGTATATTTAGTCTTTGACATTTGCTGTACTATAGAGACTTCAATAAAATTATGTTCGCCTCGGAATATCGAAGACTGTCTAAATATTCATAGATACATGAAAAGAATTATTCATTTTCTATTAATGAAGTTTTTCGAATAAAAACATATTTAACAATCAATTACGTATTGTTTCTTAAAAAATAACTAATATATTACACACCGATTAAATAATAAAAATAGAAAGAATAAATTCCATAACGCTAATAGTGATAACATGGATTTTTATGAAAAAAATAAAATTGTGATTTTAACATAGTACGAATGATTCCAAAGTATACTTTTCCACTCCATTACCCATGAAGATTTATTCATCACCAAGTACATGCTCGATGCACCGCCGAATCTCAAGAACGGAATCTGAAAAAGCCGAGTACAACCGCAAGAAGAAGAAGAGGAAGAAGGAAAGAAAAAAGAATGCGAGCTGGCCGACAAAGGTGCAGTTTTCCGGAAATAGAGCGGGAGTAAGTCGATTTAACGCCGAGCAAAAGGAAGGAGCTTGCGCGCCTGTGTGTGTCGTAGATCGCGATAAAAAAAAAAGAAGGAGAGCCCCGCTCTCCTTGCCACGAATGTAAAAAAGGAGCCTTCCTTCCATGTATGTATACAGGATATACGTGTGTATGCGCGAGCTTAAAGAAATTCCGCGGCATAATTATAGAAGCCGTGTGTATGTGTGTATGCCAGAGGTTATTACCTCGTGCGCTCCCCATCGTACCACCTTTTTTGTCCCTTTAAAACAGCGTACTTTTCTTCTCTCTCTCTCTCTCTCTCTCTCTTCCCCTTAAAAACTTCTTTTCATCGACTCACTTTATTTTTAGCATAAATCTCTTTATATTTGGTTTTTGGAAATTCACCGAGCAGTTGCCGAGTAATAAACTTGCTGTCTGAAATGATACGAAAATTTATCCTGCACCTAATGAGTGACATATATATTTCGTCTTACCCTTTTAAAATCAATTTTCCAAGTATTATTTTTGGACGCTGCGTCTTCAAGCTGAATAAGCAAGACGGATATTATGTCTTCTTGATTCCATGACTTTTCTTTCCTTCGTCTTTTTTGGTATAATTGAATAATTAAATTTAAGTCTTCTGTGCTCGAATAAAGGAGGATCTGACAGTTTACGCGTAGCATTCACACCGTTCAGACGTGTACTATTATTGATCCTCGCGAGTGGTTGCCATTTGTGCCGCGCGTGTACGGGTATAGCCCTATAAATTCCTCGCATTTACGCGAGGAATTGGGCAAAGAATCCAATCATGACACCCACAACTCTAACCCAACAACAAAGTGAAGTACCAACGTTCACAATCAACGCCTCCAACACCAGCTATGCGTCGATCGCACAAAAAGACCAGACACCAAAACGAGACCAAGCCATTCTAATGGACTGTATAGGGGAACTCTCACTCACGGACTACACGTGTGCCATAGGAGTAATTGTCGAGTCTAAAAATATTATGCACGCATCTAGAATCTCTAAAAACCGCATTTGCATATACCTCACAACCAAGGAACTAGTCGATAGTATTACAGATAAGTATCAAACAATTACAGTAGGAGAACATGCAGTACCTATTAGACCACTAGTAAGCAAATTCAAGAGAGTTATATTCTCAAACGTTTCCCCAAGCATTCCAAACTACATATTCGAAACTATCCTTGACAAACTATTAGTAAACAGAGATTCTCCTGTCATGCCTTTAAAAGCCACAATTACGAGAGAAGGATATGAACACGTAGGTAGTTGGCGCAAACAAGTTTACATCAAACCTGAGGATATCGTGAAAATCCCTGATCTTTTTAAAATCAATTACGATGGAGTCAACTATTTCATTTATTCGAGTACAAACACTATCAAATGCTTTTCTTGCAACTTAGAAGGCCATCTCGCGAAAAACTGTACTAACGTAGAAAACGTAAACATAGAACATATGTACACAAACTCAGCTGACGCGCAAAGCGGGAACGACTCTACAACACCACAAGCTCCGGATAATAATATACCCACGCAGAAAAGACAACATTCCGAAATCAGCTCGAATGATTCTCAGACATATCCAAGTCAAAATTCCAATACAAACAATAAAGTTACAACCAAACAAGTGCGCAAAATAAGTAAATTAGACGAGGAGATATTAAATAACAAAACAATAAATGCAGCTCTTTCTAGTGATAGTAATAAACCCGACCGCGATATACAAAAGGCACAACAGGATGACGAATTTGAAGACGATCTGGACGTCAAACTACGTAGTATTAAAAATTATTTGAACACAGCTGATGTACTACTAAACTACAACCGGTTCAAAAGTCTCCTAGAAAGTACTTATAGGGTCAAGCAACCCCTCGATGTAATCAAACAATACACCACAGACCTAGAAAAGTTCAAAAAATTTATTGACGAAGACGTTCAACCAAACGTTCGCAACTCTAGTATCAAAAATCGCTGCACGAGACTATTGAAATGCATCGAACTACCAAACACGAATCACACTCCTGATCCAACACCAAATAACTCTGACTCCGAATAATAATAAATAGAAAATGGTTAAAATTATGCAATGGAATTTGAACAGTTTAACACAACAATTTGAACATTTACAGTTTCTCATTCAACAAGAAAATCCGGATATTGTATGCCTACAAGAAACAAATTTAAAAGGTGACAAAAAAGCAAAAATAAAAAATTTCTCATGCTATAATAAAAACAGACAAGATTGTTTAATAGCTAGTGGTGGGGTAGGATTGGATATACTCCTCTAACTCACCAACACCTACTAAACCAAGAAGAACCACCAAAGTGCGAGGAATGTCAAACTAGACTGAATATCGAACACATACTACTACACTGTCCGAAATTCCAAAACGAATGACAACATTTCAAGTTATCAAGTGACGTAGAAACCCTACTCAACAATATACACCAGTGACAAAATGTAATAAAATTCCTGAAAGAAACAAAAATCACGAACATTCTATAGTGTAATTTATATGTATTATAATCTCTGTACTCACTTTAAACAATGTAATCAAGCGCTTGTAACTATGTAACTTTTGTACCACTGTCGCTAATACCCATCCTGGGGGATGCGACAATAAATAAATGAAAAAAAAAGGAGGATCTATCGGTTTCAGAATTAATAGACTATTTGTCATAAAACTTTCCACGTGGGTAGAATAATGTGCCAAAAATACGCAGTTAAAACTTATACATGTACTAGTTTAAAAAAATTCAACAAACACATATATTTGTAACTTTTAACATAGGGCCTGAAGTCAGAAATTCTGATATTAATAAAAGAAAGTTTGTGATAAAATACTTCTTCCGTATAAATAAATGTTTGATGTACTATTTGCAAGTAAATTCAAATCGATTAGTGGCTTATGTGAATAAGAATAAATTACTAAATGAAAAAAGTGCCATAACCTCTATCAGTCGCAATTTCTGACAACTTGACAATGCTTGCTGCGAATGCATACTCGCATTTTCATAACTACCATGATTTGACATACACTTATTCAAACATAATAGTACAATAATCCGGCATTAGCAAATATTGCAGTGGTAGGATGAGTGAGTTTAGTTAGAGCATACCTTGCCTTGTGCTTGACTTACTGTGTACCGATAGAACCTGCTCAAATAGGAAAGCCGTGTATTTTGGACGTTTTAACTCGTCTTTATTCGCAGGAGGGTTAAAATTAAGGTCGGCGCTCCCGGGAAAGTAATTTATGTAACACATGGTATAATTATATAATCTCATGTTTATGCAACTATGTATAAGATAATATCCATGGGAAATTTTTACCCGTGGTTGTAAGTGTAATTTTGATATGTTCTTGTGATTAGCGATTTTGAATGACTGTAACTTCTACTGATTTCTTTTTTCAAACATGATATTGCTGGTCAGGTTTGATATATCTTTAAAACGTTTATATAAATCTGTAGAGATAAGAGTGATAAAAAGTATCAACATTAATATATCAAAAAATATTAAAATTAAATTCTGTGAAACGTCGAATACATTGTTTATATTGTTACTTTCATAAAAACATTTCAATTTATAAAAAGAAATAAAAATAAACAACTCGATTTTCCAATCTGACTCTGTCTGACATTGAGTAACTGCTTTATTTTTAACGAGAACAAAGTTTTGCTTTAAACTTTTTGATTAAATCAATTTATTTAAATATTAATTAAAAAAAAATATTAATTAATTAAAAAGGACATCACAGCCCTGATAAATAATGAAACCAAAAGGAAAAGATTCAATTAAAATTCTGTATTCTGTATAAAAAATAAAGCAAATAAATGTGTACAAAATTAGCACTGCAGATATTTTTTCTCAAAAGCCTTACTCAAATTCTTCAAGAATATTATTGTACATTTATATTTTCATTTTTCAGTATCGAATCTACGTAGAAAATTGTCGAGTATGCCCAATGATTGGAAGGAGTAAGCGACAGGGCTGCGATGCATTTAAAATTGAATCTGATCGATTAAGCTTCAATCGATGCTGTCACCTTGTGGATATTGTGTTTCTTCGACGCAGACTGAAGATTATTGCCATCAACGATGCTTTTACAATGAAACTGGTCTGCAGTTTCATCCAAAACTCTTTTTAATGATTTCTTGCCCATTCGGTCAAAAGCTTCGTTAAAAATTTAAATATCGTTATTATACATATATTTATTCCTATAATAAAAAATATATGTGTAAAGCATTTGCCATTATGCTATAAGTGCAGAAATTCTATAAGTAAATCTAAATAGAAAATATAAAACTAAAATAGAGAACGATGTATTTGTACGAAGTAATGGAGATAAATTTTTTGCCATCCTTTTCACTACAATTGTAAAGATCGATTTTTATTCCCACTAAATTAAATAAAGTTAATTTTGTGCAAAACGTTAAAACTGCATAAAAATATTTGTTTTCTCTGCTTCTGCGATTTCTGCTTTGGTGCACAAAGCACCAATCATAAACGTAATAAGATAAAGGCTAATCCCTAACAAAGCAAAAGCCCACACTTTTGCGACATAAAAAAAAAAGTTCACTTTCATTTTCTGACAGCACAAAAAAAAAGAAAACGGGCTTAAAATCAAAAAGACTTCAAAGGCAAACGAAAACGCTTTAAATCCGCTTAGGCTACGATTTCAAGTTCACCAGACATAGGAACAGAGAAAAAGAGCGGAAGAAAAAAAACACAGGAGAAAGAGCAAACGTCCCCGTTCTCGCATATTTGGGTCTACGAAATTTACCGCGACTGCTGTACCTATTCTCTCTCTTTCTCTCTCTCACTTAAAAAAAAAAAGAGAAAAAACAGCTAGAGACAAAGTGAGTGAGTGAGAGAGAAAGAGAGAAAGAAAGAAAAAAGGGGGCCAAAGAACTAAAGAACGAAAGAGAAGAAGCGGTTTAAAGCAGAATGCTCTCTCTCTCCCTCTCTTTCTCTAAGCGCACGACGGAAAGTGAGAGTGCGACTCTGAAAAGACCAGTGCCGTGAATGCAAGGCCGCCGCACACACCCGCACACCCCTACACACATACACACACACACACATGTACGATAAGACAAAGAAAGCGCACTCACCTCGCCCCAAGGAGAAAAGAGAGTGAACGAAAGCTTCGCCAGGTGAGTGGCGGAAGAGAAAAAAAAAGGCTGAATCGGGTAAACCCCCTTGGAAAATACTAGCACGCGCCTACACGGTGAGGACGTAAAAGAGACGAAGTCGAGAAAGGGAGTGAAGCGGAGAGACATAGAGAGAGAGAGAGAGAGAGAAAGCTTGGCAGATTGCCATTGTCGCTTCACAATTCAATCGCGAAGTTAGCTCGCTCCCTGCAGAAATCACATAATGTGCGGTTACCCATACTAACGGCCTTTATATACACACACACACACACATACACACACACACACATATATAT
>UELV01136573.1:0-14107 GCA_900490015.1 Megastigmus stigmatizans
TGTGTGTGTGTGTGTGTGTGTGTATATAATATACTAAAATATTTTATCACGTCTAATTTTATAATGTATAGTCCTTTTGGTCCAAAAAATTGGAATTAGAATGAATAAACTTGAACATACATGTGATTAATTTTAATATATTCTATCAATACGCATTACATATATTTTTAATAATTATAATTATTAACTGTGTATTTTATTTTAATAAGTTGGATCTTTAATAAATTGCAAGACTAAAGACAAAATATATATTCTCTGCTCGCTCACTCGCTGAAAACTAATTTTGGTCAGTGATTTTGCCAAATGAACAATTTAACGGATTTCAAGGAAGTATTTCAGAGTCATTTTACGTTATAATATATTATATATTAGCTAATATATATATTAGCTCAAAAAAGTATTTAAACAACTCAAACAAAATCACAATTGAAATTCAGAAAAAATTGATTAGTAAAATATATTAAAATTGTAAATCTTAAAATAATCCATTGAATCTGATGAAATAATATAATATCTTTCATGCTCATAAATAATACGATGTGCTATTTATTCTTGATTGTTTATTCCTTACACAAAAAAGTACAGGACAACTGTTCCAGAGTCTACAGAACCATCATCTATTTCATTTCCGCTGCCAGAACAATACAAGTCGCAGAGAGTGAGTTTTACTCGATTTCTTTAGCTTCTCACATCGCGGGCATAAAGGAAAAACAGCTCATAAGCCATCAAGTATGCGCTAACGGCACAGTAGTGCCGATACACACGTTATACTCGTATACTCGCGAGGTCAGAGCAAGCAGTCAAAAGCCGCGTTTCCGGTTGAGAGTCGCTTGATATACTCGCTAAGTGCGCTCTCTGTTCCTAAGCTTTTAAGCATAATACCAAATGCAGAAAAAGAGCGAGAGAGCGAGAGAGCGAGAGAGAGAGACAGAAAGGCAGTATTCGCAGAGATGGAAAACGAACCGCGAGACTCGTAGCACCGCGACGACGAAGACGGCATAAGACATGGGACGAGAGAGAGAGATAGAGACGGAGAGAAACTCGCGGGATATACTTAGTGAAAGTAGCAACGGCGCGGCTATATAGTACAGTGTACGTGCGCGCTCCGGGCGACTGCAGCGCCAAGGATCAAGGCCGGCCGCTTATACAACTATTAGAACAAAACCAGCGAGAGTAAGAGAGCGACGTATTATACGCTGTACATATATACGCTATGTAGCGGTCGATCGCTCTGTGCTGTAACTCCAATTACCATCTCTCCCTTTCCCATAGCTTCCCGACTCTCTCGTTCCACATGATGCACTTCGCCTGTATAATACACGCGTGCATGCGATGCGGGTGCTATCTCGCGGAAGCTTTCCGTCAATCGAATATAGGCTCTCTGTTTTGGATTTTTCTCTCTCGGGTTGTTTTTATTTATATGTCGAGGGGAATGATCTCGATTAATGAATCTTGGCAATGTTTTTGGCATCATTTTTTTCGCGGGGGGTCTGATCAAATTTTGTCATCGAATAATCGCGATTGATTTGGAAAAGTTGTTCGATAACGCGAAAGAGAAGCTCTACGATATTTAAATGAATACAGATTTTAGGGAGAAAATATTAAATATGTGCCATTAAAGTAATTGGAGTCTCTAAGTTAATGAGAGAATCTTGAAATAATTCATTCAAAATTAGAGTCTTCCTATACATACATCTGTTTCTACTTTCATGTAAAAAGTGCATAGCGCGATGAACCAGGCGTTTTTTTAAATATGTCCTTTTCGATAAGGATCATTTATTGTATAATTAAACGTCTTTTTATACATTAAAAGATAGTACAAGTCTCCTTGAATGTTTTACAGGCAAATGCGGGCAGCCTGCTTCTAAAGGCTATGGTTGAAAGAATGCAGCTTATTATAGAACGCTGTGAAATTGCGGTGCGATATTTGTTGTTATTACCTAATACATATTTACTAAACGTTCATCAAGATTTTTACTAATTTTCGATAAAAGAATACCCGATGACTTTATACTTCAAACACGGAGTAAATTATATCATTATATTTATAGATCAAGAATTAAGGAGTTATTTAAATCGAAAGGTCTCTGGGCACAAGAAAATTGAACTTTAGTCATCCTTTGCAAATTAATTCACATAGCTAAAACTAGTAGATGAGTTTTAAGTGCAGTCGGACATATGAACGAAGATAAATTATAGACATATTATCTATAGAAACCTTTTGAGCAAAATGCCTTTGTTTCTCGACAATTTAGATATTATATAGCTCATTTCTTTTGTAAAATATTTCATCCATGCAACTATACGTAGTTTATTATAATTTTGTATGAAAAAATCATCACCTATATATTCGTCCGGGCAGCCATTATTTAATCTCGTTTAAAAATACAATTCTAAAATCATATGTTTTACTTGAATAAATATTAAATAATTAATTTGAATTGATATAACGCATAGTTGATACACTACAACATTCTTACATATATTAGATAAGTTTCACCATCTTTTGAACTTTCTTATTTTTATATGTGCAACAAAAACATAGCGCGTGGGATTTTATAAATAAAAAACATTATAGTAAGCAAATGTAATTTATAATTATATAAATTTAAAAGTAAAATATTTCCCGCAAACTTTTTCTATAACTTGAAGTATAAAGGATACAAGTAATTTGTTATAGTAAAACCGGTTATCGAAACATTTTTAATATATAATCATAATCACACGACATTAAACTTAAAACGCATTTTCTTTGAAACATTTCTCTAAATTCTGAAAAGTGAAACTTTGTACTCGAATTAGATTGACGTCAGAGAGGAATATGAGATCCAATTTAGGCTTTGAACTTTCTTCGGAAATATTTTTTTTTTATCTAACCTTACGAAGTTTCTAGATTGACGTCAAAAATTTATATAAGAACTGTTTTTGATATTATACCCGCAGTGTCACGGTTTGTTTTAAATGCAAAACTTAGATTAGATTATATTCGATATATTTTGAAACATTAAAAATTTTTTTGTAAACTTACAAATTTGTACTAGCAAATTCACTAAGGCTCGTTAAATTATAATCCATTAATCATATACCACATTATGTAAACATTTTAAGGTATATTATACCAGTGATTGGACAGTGCCGAGTGTTTGGAAAAAGTTTAGGTAAAACCGTCAATTAATTTTATCCTATATATAAATTAGATTGTGTTTGGCCAATCAAGCTTCGTTTTTTCTCACTATATTATTCCTGTATATATCTTAAACGAAATAAAACCAGTTCACGCATTTAACGAATCCCTACTCTCTAAATTTTAAGCAGTGAAAATATCACTGTATTTGTCAGTGACCGTCATTTTCACTGCAGAACCAGTCAAAATTCCACTGATTTTTCAGTGTATGAATTGTTCACTGTAAGAGGAAGTGAATATTGACGGACTAAATCCGTGAAACATTTTACTCCTTTGTAGTTTCACTGCTGAAGCAGCGAACGGCCAAGATACGAGAATCGATAAAAATTCTCAGAGTCTTTCGCGCCGGGAATAGAATTCGTTGAGTGGCACTGTATACGTTCTAATGCAAATGATATCAAATTCACAAAAAATTTGCAGTAACTATAGGTAAGTAATATGCATACTATACGTACACCGTATTAATAATTGAGAGGTTAACCATTAATTTAATACATAAACGTTATAATTGTAGGAATAAAAGCACATAACCTGACATCGGATTATTTAAGGTTATGAAATATAAATATCCAGCAGCTTCAAGTAAAGGTTCCATCAAAAGTGCTTTAAAGGACACTTTCATGAACCGAAGATTTTGGATATTGAAAGATCGTTCATCTATAGCTGAAATTTTTGGATTGTACCCACGGCTACAAGATTTTGATGGCGAAATGGTATAATATGAATTTTTTGCATAAATCATTATTTTGGTTGTTTATTCACGGTTTCTGTACATTTTAAGTCGATGATGAATTCAGCTACATATTCCCGACATCCGGGGATAATTTTATTGTGAAATTTGAAACGTTCTATGTACTCCGCATATTATCATATGCAAAAAAATTCGGGCCGCACTTAATATAAGAAAATTATAGTATCAATGATGGTAAAGTATAAAAATTTTGGTCACCATTATTGTACGTAATCCATATTTTTCATCTATAAATAAATGCTTCGAAAACATTTTTAGATGCCTTCAAAGTTTTATTAATTTTAATCAATTTATTGCCCGTATCCAATGATGCTACATTTCAGAAGAGCAAAGGAAAAGGCAAGGGTAAAAAGGGTATACAACTAAATGCACATACTTCGCTTATAGAAATCGTGCCAGTTAGTAAATTATAATACTATTAAAAAAAATTTACAAAAAAAACTTATAGTAAAATCTTATAATAATCTTACGTGTAAATTTATCGAATTTTAATATTAACCGAACGTAATTAATATTATAAAATAAACTTTCATTTTGAAATAATTTTGCTTCATTTTTTATTTTTCATGTGTGATTTTTCATTTTCAACCAGTTAATTCCTGCCGGGAATTTACGATTGAGATCGATTAAACGAGCAAATTCAGTATTCAAATCGATTAATTTTAATCGGGTTGAATACTGAATGTGTCCATTTAATCGATTTCAATCGACCATGTACATCAGGAAAAATAGATAACCACTGTTTTATTAGTGGATTTTTACTGTAAAATACAGTGAAATTTCACTAATTTACACAGTGAAAACAATTTTACTAATTGCGGCAGTGACTATTCACTTATTCGCAGTGACCTTCTTATCGCTGGTCGAAATAGTGGATATTCACTGCTTGAAAGTTAGAGAGTATATTAATAATCGATTAGCTGGATCATAGATCATCGACAACTGTGCGCAATTATACCGAGTTATCACGATCACTCTCCACATTCCCCGGCAGCTTTTTAATCGTGCGAAAGTCAGTTTTTCGCGCACGGGATCAGCGGTGCGCAAACGTATAATAAAAGTACTATAAGCCGATCGTCCGCGCGTATATACCGATACACACAGTACCGCGACAACGTATGCCAATTAAGGGGCACGTGTTGTGTACAATAAGCGCTTTTTTCTTGCCCCAGCGTACGTCTCGCGCGCGCGCCTTATGTCTTTTAATAGACAGCTCGTAATAAATTCGAGATCGAAGTTTATATATATATAAGCTCGTGTTATAGGCACGTTATGTGTGCAGCGGCGAGTGGCTTTTCTAATGTGCGCTCTCCTTTAATAACTGGTTTCAGCGTATACACAGAGATATGCATCTCGATAACAATCGATAATGGCTATTGACTATTTATAAAAGAAGTGAATGGCGCACACGCGGCGGAGAGCTCTAGAGATAAATGCAGAAGTTGACGATTGTCTGCGCCTATAAGCCCTATATGTGTGTGCGGTGCGACAAAAAGTGCTGTCACTGTGAAATAATAGGGAAGACCGTTTGCTTCTCTTTTATCTCGCATGGCTATCGATAAATTGCATTATGCGTGTCTTTCATTCGTATATGTACAATTTTTTTTTGTTCGAACGAGGAATCGAATCGTAGCTTGGACTCGGAATGTACGCAGCGAGGTTAAATGTATAAGTATTACACATATACCATTTACCATTCTGGGGGTCGTGTTTCGAGCTCTATACCTGTCGAATAATCCAATAATCGAGGCCCTTTCAAATCTCACGGCTACCGTAAACAGAAATCCACACACATTTCGAATCCTTTAATTTCGGGAGCCGATGTATAAAGTTCTTCTACGAATCGTCGAAGCGACGGTATAGAAATTGCAATACAGCCCAAAAATGCTACCTCGGAAACCGAGTGGGATTCTCGGAAAAATCGGTATTTAGCAGAGAGCTCACGAACTAATAGGGCCGAAATTCTCGATGCGCGTATACATTAAAATTCCGGGTAGCGCATTCCCGCACGATAAGACGCCATCGCGAGGCGGTTCACCACAGTGGTCGCTCTCCGTTGCACACGTGAAACTCGCAAAGAGGAGCAATTAGAAACGGGCGTTTTCACCGGTATCGGTACGCGCCGCAGCAGTAAAATTCGACCGCGGGGCTTGGCTAGTACGACGAGCCCATTGCTCTGCGTATATTATAAGCAACCCGCGGGCTATAGCCATGTTGATAATAATAATGACGAAAGAGAGAATACGCAGTGTGAGAAAGAGAGAGAGAGAGGCGCAGTTTTCATACGTCCTTTGTACGGTTTGTCTTGTGTATATACAACTTGGACACAATGTCGACGATTGTCTTCGCTATGCGGTTCTGCGAGGCCGATATTCGACAGGAAGTTTTGGCGATCTTTTCACTTGCACACACAATTGCCTTTTTTACTTCTCGCCTCAGTTGCTGTATACCTGTTCTCCCTTTTTTTTGTAGTCAGAGCATAAGATTTGATTGGTAATTGAGGTTCAAATAATATCACGTCTTTTCTTCAACGAGGAAATGAGATAATCGGTATAAAAAAAACTGTTGTTTTTTTACAGTTCAAGACTGATTGTATATGTGGATATCAAGTAGCCTATGTTAAAATATACGTAATTGAACCGAAGTGTGATATCTTTATAAGAACTTTTACTTTTGATAAAAAGTACGTTGTAAGTATAGAGAATCGTTAATATTTGGTAATTAATTAATATAAATAAATAATTAACAAGCCGAGAATATACTCAAAGTTTAAAGATTTGTTTTAATTGATAAAGAAAATGAAAAATTATACAAATTATGTTGTTAATAATTTATTTCCTTTGCCTTGTATTAATTAAACTTAAACAAAAATGAATTAAATTCATACAACTAATTTTTGTATTGCTTGTTAAAGATAATGAATCTTGAATTATTTAAATAATTGTAGTATTGCTATGAAAATTTATCAAACTGTAAAGAAGGATAAATAAAAGTGTAACCAATATTGACTTTAAGCTGTTTATTCAAATATGCTAAATTATTTTTGTGTCAAATACGCTATAAAAAAGACCATTTTCTCTAAAAACACCTCTTTTTCATGTGTACGTGTATACGCATATGAATGTATACTTGTTATATTCATATTCATTTATAAGTGCATATGCATATAACACTGATTAATGGAACTATTATAATAATTTGCTACGGATTAAATTATAAGTATTCTTTTTAAATATAAAAATTCTTAACTTCTGGATCATAGTAATCACAAAACATGCAATATTTTTCTTAATACTAATAATCGTCAATACCATATTTTCATTTTTCAATTATCTAAAAATATAAGTATGTTTAGCTAGAAACTTAATAACAAGCTTCAATGATTATATCAACATGACACAATATGCGGATAAAAATAAATGTAACTTCCTTCGCGTTAGTAGATGTATAAATAATTTTTATACATCTGATGCTATTGCGTCGTACGATTTTTATGCCGAGCAGTGGTGCACTACAAAATTGCCGACAAATTTTTTTTTCCGAAACAGCATCTTTGTTGAAGTTCCTCGCGACTGACGATATAGAAAATTTATTTTGGATAAATATGTAGTATAAAATGTTTATATGATTGATATACTCAATAAAAGTAATTTTGTTTAATAAAAGTAATCATTTGATAAAAATTTATACTTTTCACGGGCTCTTTTGAAGTATATTTGAGGTTTCACACCAGACTAGTTTAAATTTATAAATTACTATAAAATTTTACATGAACTAAATTTTATAAATATCTATGATCTGAAAATTTAAAATATTGAAATGAAAATTTTAAGAGAATGATCAGCATATTTCAGTTACAATTAAAAATAGTAAATTCAACCGACTACTCAACAATTTTTTGATATCTTAATTTTATTGAATCGGTATTAAATAATAAATTATATGATTATATATATACATGCGAAAATATAAAAGACATGTGTAATGATGATTTATGCTTCGAGATAACTCATAATTATATAAATTTTTTACTTATATAATTTACATTTAGTATATATTCTTACATTAATATAATTTGGCGAGCAATAAATTTGTCATGAACGACCATCGGAAAGTTTCACTAAAATAATTATTCTCAATCATGAACTCGATAGAAATGGTTTTAAAATGCATCAATATTTTTCAATTAAAACATCATTTTTGCGAAATAAAAACCTCCAACACGCTCATACCCGTGACAAAAGCGTCAGAATAATAAAGAATTCGCAATGATCGTCTCTACTTGCCGAGTTGGTTCATTAAGCTAAACGAACAGGTCGCCTCGTCGCACCGACGTACAATATACCTTGATCCACATGTGTCTCGCACGTGCAGTGCACGCACACACACAGACGTATGCAGTTGTCCGGAATTTTCGGGGAAAACGCACACGATCTCGGCCCAAGATCTAGGAGCTTCTTTGAAGGAGAGAAGGGGAAGGACCGGTTAGGTAGGCTCCGTCCACAAAAGGAACCAGATTTCGCTCGGCTGCACCGCGCCGCATGTACAATAAAATTCGTCGCTACATGGCCGCCGCGTCTGAAATGTCTGTTTTTCCAGTTTTTCTCTCTGTCAATTTACGAGCTGCGCCTCGGTTTCTTTTTCGTACACGACCCAGCAATAATTACGTGCGCTCGCGCGGAGAGCTGTAGTAGTAGGTACGTACGCGCGCAGGAACGAGCTTTCGTCAAGTGGCACGTGATGAATTGCTTTTGCGTTTTGTAAGATAAATAGTCTAAGGCTGTTTACTTTGTTGAAAGATTCTCGGTATAGTGACCTATACATTTTGGTTCTATATTCGATCGGTTTGGTCAATTCTTAGAAACAAATTGCTCAGGATTACGTATTACGTTTTGCGATTCTTTTTTCTCCAATTATACGTTATGTAGTACGATGAGATTTTTATTTGATTTGTCTCGCTTGTTAAAAAATTTCTACAAGCTCCAAAAGAGACAAGCATCAAAATGAAAATGCCAAATATTAAATACGATATATTACGTTTTGTCCACGACACTCGTTTAATCATCGAAAATTCGACAAGATTAATGCAGCATTATCAGTCTTGTGCGTCAACATCTCGTAATAGACACGGAGGCCTATGCGTAACAGCGCCTCGTGCTTTTTCCCGCCACGAAGCTATTATTTTTTGCGCGTTAATTATCCAAAACTCTGTCGCGCATAGACGCAGAGTCGCCGCTCGTGCACACGTGCGCTGCGGCTGCGCCGAAAATACGGGATTCCTCGAGGCCTCCGAGACCTTGTACCATTTACCGTCGTAACTCAAAGCTCGCATCATTTTTCGGCGCTCTCTCTCTCTCTCACTCTCTCTCTCTCTCTCTCTCTCTCTCACTCTTTCTTTAGCGCATTATACACGCGCGTAAAATACGATGCGCTGTTTACTGCGTTGGCAGAAGCGAGAGCGGCCGATGATTAAGATAGCGAGAGAGCTAAGCGACCTTCCCGCCGCTACATAGACGCGCGCGCGGCCTTATGGGTTTTTTGTTTTCAATCGCTCGAGACCAGAGGCTTGGAATTTTGAGGGTCTCGAGATTAGCACGGACTGTCATCGCATCGTCCAACTTGGATTGTGCGTGTCTTTTTTTTCCTATAGACGACCAGTCCAGTCGTGATGTTATTATTCACTCCTGTGTACAGTTGATTTTGCTAATTCATATTGGGATCGGATAAGCTTTATTTGTATACACTGATAAATGTACTGACTTTTTTTATACATTCACTAATCGAAATATGCCAGCACGAAAACTATTTCAGTCTGTTCTAGTCTAATAAAAAATACGGGCATTAAATATTTTATATTTAAAGAAGTTTATTAAATTTAACATTTTTTACTGCATAAAAGCAAATTTTTATGCAAATAGTTTTTTTTTTCACGATTGAAGCAATGTTCAATTATTATAGTTGTAAGCAGTATAATTTATCGTCACTGAAATAAATACAGACTGTTCACTCTCCGAGTATTCTAATTTTCAGTCCTAACACTAATACTTGATCATCACTTATTAAATCTATTCCATTCAGTCTTCTGAAGACTCTGTTTCTTTATGTTTCCACTACGAATAGGTCGGTTTAAAAAATATATGTCACGTAATTTCTGGATAAAAGATTAGCTTTGAACACTAAATTTTCAGTACTAGAAAAATCATAAAAACTTTAAATTCAAAATCTAATAAATAAAAATATATTAGTATAATATTAAACATGAATTACAAAAAAGTAACTAAATTTTTTAATAATATTGTAGAGTAAAAAATTATTCAAAACGTATTGTAGGAATCGCAGATGATTGTCGTATCCAAGTTATACCGTCCAGTTGTATAAGCATTGCCCAGAACTCGGACTCTGATACACCTGTACTCAAATAACCTAAAAATTGATAGTTATGTACATCTTAATAAAAACTGTTTCACCCACGTAAATACTCAATAAAATCATGAAACAATGAGCAATAGTTAATGTAAATTGATTAAATTATTTTGGTTCTGAAGGCGTCCGTCGAAGAATCTGACCACTAACAGCAAAGAGACTCTTGTTAAAACTTCATTTTTAACGTGTAAAAGTTAAAAGATGGATATTTTTTGGCGTTCTAATCGATAATAAATAGTCTATAGATCTAATGGTAAAATAAAAAGCTTTTCAAATTTTTGAAAATTCTATTAATTTGATAGGCTTCAAAATTTTCCTTTTATTTAGCGTACAGGTATTGGGTACTTTACCTTATATTACCATATTTACATAAAAAAGTCACGAATAAACTCTTAACGGTATAGTGTTCAAAGATAGAAATTTTTCTTTTCGTAGTAGACTCGTCACAAAAATGGACACGGAAAGTAAAACCTCTAAATGAAACGATGTTCTCGATTTGTTATGCAGGACGGATGGAGCTACTACCGCAAACAGAAGCATCGCTGATGCTCTATTTTTGGAGCTTCGTGCACCGATACCTGCACGCTTATAATTCTTATCTTAAAAGAAATTCTTCCCGCTACATGACGTCGCAATGTAAGTCGATCCTTCTTTACAGTTATATCTTATATGTATATATGTAAGCACTGATATAAGTGCTTTCCCATCTCATCTTTTCCTCATGGTCCTTTCTTCTCGGATTTCCTCGACTCGTGATCTAGAAAAGATGATTAACAGTGAAAGAATGAAGACTGCAAGCTTTAGCCTCCGTTTTAAGAAAATAGTGTAAAATACTAATTTATATATATATGTATATGATGAAATAAAAAAAAGAAGACCATATATCTGTACTAAATATATAAATATATAGCGAATATACACTTGAATTGGAACAATTATAATAGATTTTATTGTAACATGTTATAAATGAAATGTTTAACACATTAAACTTAGTATTATCAGTTGTACATTGGGCCGTGTAATATTGAAAAGTTATATTTTTAAAAATTTTCAGTTACCCTCAGTACATTTCTGGCGTACTCCAAATTAAATTAAATGGAGGTCGGGTTTACCAGTGGAGCGGGTGTAGTTGGAGTGATTAATTGCTGTGTTGACAGTTCATGGCATATTGTAAACATGTGCCCGTTAAAAAATAAACAAAAAGCGTCTTAAAGGCTACAGATTTGTTGACTTCTTACGATGGTTTTAAAAATAATAGATATAATTTGATAATCATATGAATTATATGTATAAGGATATTTAATATATTTAAATTATATATTTATCCTATTAGCATCTTGAGATAGTTGACATAATTTTACATTTTTTTTCAAATTTATCAATTTCATTATTATTTGTACATCTTCGACCATTGTTTATAATCTTTTGAATTTCTTTAACAATTATAAAAGTCGTTCTATGAGTATAATCATTCAAAAAATAGTATTATTAATGAAAACATCATAGCGAATTCTAGAATAATTTTTCCCGCAAGGTTTTCTAAGAAATGAATCAGTTAGGTAAACATGTTTCTCAAATATTCGCGGCAATGCACTTGAGTTTTCAAGTTCTTAAAATTGAAAAATAGTTCTAATAATTAGCTTCTTAATACTTCATTGAATATAATATAATTTATAAATACGTAGTAGTTGTTTATTTTGGTAACCATGAGTTATTTTTAAAATCGCATTTTTTAATTAATTATAACTGTAAAATATATATTAAATTACAAAGTAAGAATTAAAAATTGTTCGATTGATATTATCAAAGAATTAAAAAGAATTATAATTAAAATTATTAGGTGTATTAATGTGTAGTCGTATTAATATAAAATAAAGTCATTATTACACTTTCTTGGATTATAATCCACCAGTTCGCAAAATTTCCGCCGAATTCTGGAAATGGGTTTTCCACAAAATGTTTACATTCCAACGTACAATCGGAACTTCTCTATACCTTTCCTTTTCAATATAATAAAATTCAAAAGGCACAACCTTCAATCTCATTGGAAAGTAGCACTATTGCAAAGAAATAATCATATATATACAGGAATGAGTATGAAATCCACATCCTCAAATTGCAACATAGAGAGAGAGAGAGAGAGAGAGAGAGAGAGAGCCTGCAGAAAAAGCTGCATCCGATCGATCCCTACAACCGCACCGCGTCTAAAGCGAGTCACGCTCGCGATCCAACGTCTCTATCTCCGCGACATAAACGGCACTCTCGGCGCGTTGTTCCGTATATAATTTTCATTCCATCGAGAAAAATCAGCCTGTGCGTATATACTCGCCCACCGCGAGCGTTTTCCGACACCTCCGCGCAGCTGCACCGCACTCCTATATGCAAGCGTGTGAATTTAATGCCGCGTTCTCCCCTGTAGATTTATAACCACGCCCCGCACGCGACGCCCACGCATGCGTTTGCAACTTGTATGAGCGATGGAGCCTCGGTACACCCGCGTACGTGTAGTCATATATATATATATATGTGTGTGTGTATGCAAGTGCAGTATCGCGCATGGTGGCGAATCGACGCGACTCTGCGACGTGGCCAAGAAGCAAGCGTTCGCTGGCGCCGCATGAGTCCGGCTGACACCAGCACAGATTTGAAAAAAGCTCCAGCTACGACATGTTTCGATCGAGTGCGCGATCGATCAGCTAGGGCGCCTTCGACGCAGCTAGAAAATCTGTATGGACCTATTTTGCTTTGTGCTTTGTCGATGGATTATTTTAAAATTTAGTGTAAAGACAAAGGCTATGCGTATATGAGTAAAAAACGATTTCGGTATATACAATGCAGAAAATATAGAAGGGTCATTTTGGTTTGTATAGTGTAATTTTTAGGTATGATACATGCCTAGTGTATCGAATGTGTATATAAGTAAGACTTTTAAGGATATACCTTCTTGAATGATCATTTGAATTAAATTAAATGAGCATCATTCGCTATAGTACAATTACTTTTGTTAAATGTGCATTTATTTTCTTAAAACTTCGCAAGTGCGGATTTATAAGGCAAAGTATTTTTGTATTCTGTAATCGTGAATGATATTATAATCACTTACAAAATAATGATTAACGAGGTAAACTTTAATCTAAAGTTTATCTGTACCAAGAAATGGACTTTGCTCTTCCATCTTTTGAGCTAGCAAACAATGTTGGTATATTAATCAATTTAATTGGTCCCAAATAACTTTGACTTCAAACTGTATAGAAACTTACCAACTTCGATGCATTACTGACAGTGAAAAAATAAAAATAGATTCTTGATGTCACTCCTTTTTACGAGGTAGGATACCAAAAAACTTAAAATTACAAAAATAACAATAGTCACTTGTAGAAGCCTAGACATTTTTGCGGTATACCTCGAAACATCAGACGATTCAAAATTGTGTTAATCCTTAAACATACGAGGGGTATTCAAAAAGTAAGTTTCCCTAGTTTGGCGTTTCTCTCAGACGCCACCTAGCGGACTTGAGCTGATCATAGTTTCAGTTTAGGTTCTACCGATAAGAGCGGAATTGGTTTTGGTGGCCAAGAATACTTTTTTCAGCAGTACGAGCTCGACAATCATGGAGCTACCAGTGCAAAGCGGGTCCGATTGTGAATTACGTGCGGTTATCCGTTTTTTAACTGCAAAAGGGTTAAACGGCAATCAGATTTACAGTGAATTGGTGACTATTTATGGTAAAGACTGTATGAGTGTGCAGA
>UELV01136581.1:0-10622 GCA_900490015.1 Megastigmus stigmatizans
GCCGCAGACGAACATCATTGGGGTCGGGGGTTTTAGTTTAGCATACAGTTGATAAAAAGTTATATATCCCAGAAACCAAGAAAATCCCTGAAACTTGCGTTGTATATATATATATATATATATATGGAGCTGTAAATAAGCCATCCTAAAGAGGCATCGGTAAGTCATCTTAGAGTCAATTTTAAAGACAACGTTCGGTGCTCTTAAAGACAACTTCCAGTAGTCTCGAAGCTGACTTTTAGCTGGACATTCAGTCTCTTTAAGGATAAAAAAAGACAACTTTCGGAGTTCTTAAAAGTTAACTTTTGACTTTCGATAGTCAGCTTTAAGAGCGCTTTACGAGCGCTTTTTGTTCATTGGATAGGTTAGTTTTATAAGCACCTCTCCAACCAATTATACCATAAGTAGCTATGCTGTGAAAAAGCGCGTAATACAAAATTAGAAGTATTTTAGTTTGCATGAATCTCGAAAATTTGGCAAATACATATAATAGGTATTTAGTCTTGCTTATGATATGTTCTATATGTTTATCCCATTTCATATTAAAATCAAAATGAAGGCTTAGGTACTTGCAGTTTTATACTTTTTTTAATTCATTATTATCTATTTTTAAACACAATTTATTAGAATTACTACATAATTTGCAAACGTTATGTATACGGTTTTTGCTATATTTATGGATAGTTTGTTATAAGCCAACCAGTTTTTTACATGTTTCAAATACACATTCATTGTTTATTCCGCACCTAGCCATATTTTATGAACTGCTGTCACTACCATATCATCTGCATATGCTATTATATAATTCTCGAGCATGCTTTCTAGCAAATAATTTATATGCAGTAGAAATAATAAAGGACCTAGTATTGTGCCTTGAGGGTCTCCTATGGTAATATCACATATTTCCCTATTAGTATTGTTCACTCTTACTGTTTGCTTTTTGTTAGATAAGTAACTTTTTAGTAAAGTTAGGGCATTCCCTCTTATTCCATAACGATCTAGTTTGTTCAACAGTATTTCATGATCTATAATGTCGAAAGCTTTAGCCAAGTCAATAAACGTTGAAATTATGCGTTTACTAATATCCAGATTATTGTAAATAATGTTGGTCAGTTTGGCTAATGCATCATTTGTGCTTTTATTTTTAATGAAACCAAACTGATTCTTTGATAATATGCTGTGTTTTTGTATAAACTCATATACCCTGGAATGAATGATTTTTTCAAAGATCTTAATAATATTAGAGATGAGTGATATTGGTCTATAGTTTGTTGGTAAATGTTTGCTACCAGATTTGTAAATTGGTATTATTTCAGCCTTTTTTAAGGCATTTGGCCAAACTGATTTTTCTATGCACAAGTTGAAAATAGACGTCAGTGGAGCACATATGTATTGCGATAAAACATTTAGTGATTTAGTACTTATATTGTCAAATCCGCCTGCTATATTCCTCAAGATTGTTATTGTTTTTACTCATGTAACTCAGTAATGGGACGTATAAAAATTGTTTTGTCATTGGTTGTAATTTTATACTGATTTGGCCCATCAGGTTTTTTAATTTTATTACTTAAATTGTGTCCAACTTTACTAAAGAAACCATTAAAACTCTTAGCAATTATAATTGGACTATCAATTTTGTTGTTAGTTTCATCTAGTAGAAACTTAATTTCATTAGTGGTATTCTTTTTTTTTTTGCCTAATTTGGTATTGATCAATTTCCATAGTTTTCTGGAATTTTTGCTATTTTTAACAAAATTATTTTGCTCATAATTAATTTTAGTTTCTTTAATTATTTTATTTAAAACTTTATTATAATTTTTGTACTCTAATTTAAGTTTCGTGTTATTATTAGGTTCCTTTTTCCATGCTTTATATATTTTTTCTTTTTTCTTACATGAGATCATTATAGCGTTAGTTATCCAGTCTTTTCTTGGTTTTATATTACTTGCTAAAAATTTAGATTTAGCATTCTCTATACTATTATTTATTTTCACTATTAGCTTATTTATAGCTTTATTGGGATCACTTTCCTCAAACACATTGTTCCAATTAATTTTCCTAGTTAGGTCTTTCAATATATTGTAATTAATTTTGTATAATTTACTCATACTTTCTTTTTCAACTAAATCCTCTTTAAAAGTTACGAAAAGTGGATAATGATCTGTAGAAGTATTAGATAATTTGTAAATATCGAATTTTATTGTTTTTGTTTTAATAAAAATGTTGTCAATGCAAGTTCCTTCTGACGGATTATTATTAAGAGATCTAGTGATACCAACAAATCCTGGAACATACGTTTTCTCTAGAAAATTATTCAAAAATTCTTGACTTAAGAGATTGTTGTTATCTAGTATGTCTATGTCTATTATTAGGTGTTGCTTCTGAGCTACGTAATAGTATAGTAAATTTTTTATATTGTATATAAATTCAGCCTTAGGCATATCATGTGATCTGTATACAATAGATACAACAATATTCTCGTTTCTTAATTTTAATGTTGTATTTAGAATTCTCAGCCTTCCAAACACCAGTGTAACTGTAGTTTCAGATATATTTTCCTGTATATATACAGCTACTCCATCGTTTTTATTTAATTTGCTTTCATTGTAATATAATTTATAACCTGGTATGTTAAAAAGCTGGGGATTTTCCAGATTCCAAGTTTCTGTACATACAATGACGGAAGGTTTCACAACCAAGCTCTCAATAAGACATTCTAGTTTAGATATGTTAGCATTTAAACTACTGATATTTACACTTAGAATTAAGTTATCTTTTGTGTCAAGTTGATCGTTGAGACCCTGTGTATCGTGAAAATCCGCCTCACCAATACTTAAATTTAAATCCATATTAAATTACAGAATTAGAGCTTCCTACTCTAGATCTTGTTGATATTGAGCTCGTGCTGTCCCTGAATGTTGATTTTCGTAATTGTAGTGGACTTGTTATCTCCTGTTGGTATTTATTAAAGTTATCTATCTTGTCTAGAAATCTTGGTATATACGGATTGATGTTATATTCAGTTGTATTCATAATTTTTTTTTTATTTTTGACTTCATTATTTCATATGATTCACTATCTGTTGTCACGTATCCACAGTTATACTTTGTACCATATGTTTCGTTGCTGAAGATACAATTTGCACAGCACATTTGATTTGTTTCTTCACAGTTTTTGGTTAAATGTGAACCTGCACATTTTAGACACACAGGAGTATTAGTACACTTAAACCCACTATGCCCGAATCTGCTACATTTGTAACATGGTCTCACCTTTATAACATCATACACCTTGCACTTTTGATGTCCAACAAAAATTCTATCTTTGTGTTCTCTAATTTGTTTGTGTATTTCAGGTGAAACTTCCATGATAACTGTTGCATTTTTATTTTTATTTATAATAAATATCGGGAGGTATTTCTTCGGGAGGCAACCCACCCGATGCCATATTGAAACTTTTTGATTTTAATAATTTTCATTATTATTAATTCAGCAAGCATGAAATTAAATTTTAGACCTCGTTTTTTAGACATAAAATGCTATTTTAGCCCCTGTATGAAAAAAAAGCGATCATAAGCTCTGGGCCTAAAATCTATGTCTAGTAAGGCAAAAATTCTTTTACTTTATGAAGATCGATAAAATGAAACTTGAAAACATAGAGCGAGACCTAGAGAAAAAATTTTCATCGCATTGTACCAAAAAATAATGTATTTATCTCTGCCATAGCATCTCGAAGTTATGAAATATACGTTATTATGTAGATCAACAAGTTTATTAATTAATAGATTAATATAATTTCAATTATTAAAAATTTAAGTATTTTTGAATCGACTAATTCACTAGAATAATGAATAATCCTCGAGTTCAAAGCGCTTTGTCGATCGTGATTTTTAGTTTCTTAAACATCTTCCAGAATTAAAAATTATAAATTTATTTTCTATATATTTAAGAATTTTTAGATGAATAAATCGAGTAAAATAATGAAAACGTCTTGAAAGAATGGTGTTTCAAAGTATGCAGAGCTCGATTAAAACAAACAAAAAGCTTGATGAGAGATTAAATGGAGACTTAAATAACTATAATTATTGTAACGTGAAAGGATGAATTTCTTTTTAAAGGGATTTCACTATTTTTGAATCGACAAGGCGATTAAATTGAGGAATACATATCGAGAGCATGGCGTATCATCGCTTTTGACCCCCTATTTCTTTTCCTTAAATTATTCTGGAATATGTCGGTTTAAAAAATATTCGCTTCAGAGCTGCAGGTATTACTGTGTCACTAAAATTAAATTTTGTATGAGAGAAACTATTTGTTTAATGATTTTTAGTAAGTATCTTTGGATCGAGAAGATGATACACTAAAGAATACGTCTCTAAAGTGTGGCCCTTCGTCTCTCTAGCTTTAAATAATTTATAAAAGAATTAAAGTCGTACATACAGCTGATTTACAATACACATTCGCTTAAAAGTTATAATAAAATAAATTGAAGATTCCAATTAAGTATTTTGTTGAATACTCCCTAAGATATATTAGTTTAAAACAACCAAATATATCAAAGGATCAGGCATTGTTTAATTAATTGAAAGAAAGTGAAATTTCCAATCAATTAATTATTTTGCTACTGCAAATAAATATTTCTTAAGAAGTATTTAATAAAATATTTAATCAGAATTACCAAATTTTTCTGAAGCTTAAACTTAATTTTAAATCTCTGTTAGCTTAAATTGAGCAGCACAAACTCGATTTTTTACAGGACTTTAGCGTTTCACGACGCTAAGATGAGTAAAATAACTATTTACCCCAGTCGTTTTTAATAAGTCCATCTAGCTGCATTAATGTCACAAATTGACGTACTTACCGTTAAGCGGATCTGTGCTATTGAAAATCTGAATGTATTAAAGTACACGTTGATCTGTATCGTCTTTCTTACGTAATGCTAAATATTTTTACGCGCTTATTCTGTATTAAATTGCTTTTGACACGTGAGTACGTCAAATAATAGACGTTACCGCATTAAAAGTTATTCAAAAGGTTTCACAATGGCGACAAATAATGTACGATTAATGCAGTGTTTTTAACACATTACCGTTACGATTTCTAAGGTATAACGTTCAAGGCTAATTTTCTACGACAGTACATGCAATACATGACATGCATTATTCTTTTTTGTGTAGGGCATAGAATAGCATTTTATTTCTAAGAAACGAGGTCTTAAATTAAATTTTCATCTTACTAAATTAATAATAACTAAAACTATTGACTAACAACAACGATTCGACTAGCAAAGATTGATGAAATTTGATATTTCAGATAGCTTTTACAAATTACATTGTCTTTTTCAGCGAAATAATACTGAATTAAATTATCAAGTCAAGTGTGCAACATAATAATTACTATCAGTTTTTCACTTGCTTATTAATCATTCAAAAGAATTAGTATCTGATTGATTTTAAATTTAAAAGAACTGATATCCATTAATCTACAAGTTAAAAAAGTTTTGGGCTGTTACTAAGAATAATTTTAGATTTAAATGCTTTCATAATTTATATCTACTTATTAAATGTACGTACGTTTGTATTTAGATAGATGCATAATACTAAATAAAAAATAGTTTCCGTAAAGCGCTAGACGTTATTTTAAAATAAGGAATTGACTATAAACTTGCGAGGAGAGAGACTGTGCAGGGGCGGGGAGGTACTCGGCATACCACCCTACTCCGCCCGCCTGGCGCTTCACCTACTGCTGTAGCTCTCTCCTGATTGCCCCGCTCGTCTAATTTTCAATCGATGATTACTCAATGAATAGAGTGTGGTTCATAATACCGAAAGTCCAAATCCCTAAACAATAAATTCTGAAAAATATTTTGACGAAAGTCGAAGATAGGAAAATCGAAATACCGAAAGTTGAAGTTAGGAAAGACAAAATACCAAAATACTATATTGCGAAGGTTCATAATACCGAAAACCATTATTGCTAGCTAAGGTCCAAAATGCCGAATAACAAAATCGGTTTGGTCCGAAATAACGAAACTGTGTTATCTGCTTTTTGAGGTTGTAATTGAACGATAAATAACAGTCTAAATGTATTTAAAGTTCATACAATGTTTAAATTATTTTAAAACAGGATCTTTCACAATGAAATCTTACTGGAGCCACGAGACGTCTATTGGCGATTACGACTTGACCGACTACGACCCGCCTACCAGGCGACTATGTGTGATGGTGAGGTGGCTTACGCTCGGCGCAATGGCATACTACTTCTTCGTCGCGCATGGTACGCTAATAGTTGAACGTTGGATTTGGACTCTGTTTCCTCTCGCAACTGCTGAATCTACCACTTCTTGATTCTCCCCTTTGTACAAGATTTGAATTTCGGAAAACTCTCTTAGAATTTTAAATTATAGCTTTAGCATATAACCTCATACTACATATTATATCATTAGTGCATATTTGTTTATGATTTCTCTGATAAACTTTGATTTATAAGTGCCACGTGTTCTTGGCTTATAGTTGCTGTATATACGAGCATTTACTGTGTATAACCTGAAAGTGTTATTCTGATGTACGTTGTACGTAAATAAACGACACTGTTTATCATTTGAATTCAGAGACTTTTCTGTTTATAGATATTATGTAATAATTGCATATTTGTTTATGATTGTTTTGATAAACTTTTATTTATAATTGCCACATGCTCTTGGCTTATAGTAGCTGTATAGATATAAGAGCATTTACTATGTATATCCTGAAAGTGTTATTCTGTTGTCTGTTAGCTATTGTTAATTTACTGATATTTTATTGTGAATTGTTGTGCTTTTTCTGTGACAATGAGTAGTTGACATAACATTAGTAATAGGAGAAATAAGAGACATTATGAGGTGTACAAGTGCTCATATATAGATTCCTTTGTTATGGGTGGTAGTGATTTTAAATGTAGTAACTGTAATAAGATTTTTCATGAACAGTGTACTGGAAGTTCAAAATGCAAGATTATTAGAGATCCTGATGGTGTAATTTCTTCTATTCTGTGTATTAACTGTATTCAGCAACTCCGCCAGCAACTCCACCAAGTGACTCGCCATCGTTTATATTGCCTCATCATGGTGTCTTCAAGGTGAATGGGGAAACAACCAAACTCAGAGTAGTTTTCAACGGATCTGTCAAGCTTCGTAATTTATTTTTGATTAACGTCTGCCTTTCGTTGGCGAAAGTCTCGTTATGTCTTTTCTGCTGACATCGAGAAAATGTTCAGGCAAATTCAGATTGACCCAGCAGATAGACCGTTGCAGCGTATTTTTTGTCGTTTTTCTGAAGATCAGCCTATCCAAGGCTATAACCTCTGCACAGTTACCTACGGGCTTGCAAGTTCACCAAATCAGGCAATCAAAACTATCCAGCAACTTGCCTCCGATGAAGGAGACAGATATCCTCGTGCTGCTCAGCTCATTCGTCAAGAGTGTTATGTTGATGACTTCTTCGCAGGCGCTGACAAGATTGAAGAGGCCAACGAACTACACGGCTTCTCAGATGCCTCTGAGCGGGCCTACGCAGCCTGCCTCTACGTGCGCTCGGTTGATGAACAAGGTCGTCTGCAATCGGTTTTACTGACCTCAAAAACGAAAGTCGCCCCACTCAAGCAAGTTTCTTTGCCACGCCTGGAACTCTGTGGTGCCTTGGTGTGCGTAAGACTTGTCAATCGGATCCGAGAGTGTCTCACGCTCAAAGAAGTTGCCTGTCATTTGTGGTCTGACTCCACTATAGCACTCTCATGGATACAAAAACATCCAACTGCGGTGGTCAGCGAGATGGTTTGAGTCAAATGCAAGCCTTGGGCAAATTAAAGCTCCGAGAAAGAGACCGTAAAGGCCAAACGAAACGTTGGGGTCGTCAGCAAGGTTTTACAAATCATAGAAATCAACCTCCAATCAAAATTCTGGATGCATCGGTTACTGTAAGACCAGATTGGGTTACCATAGAAGAAATGGACTTACCACGTCTTAGTAAACTTACCCTTCCTAGTGTCAAAGAAGGAGAAGATGTTCTTTGCTATGGAGCTCTGGAATTCTATGATAAAACTTATGACAGAGTTAATGTATAGAATGAAAAACCTTTACAAAGGATTGATCGCATTTTCCATACTGTTACTAGGACTGATGATCCTACTATTTGTAAATTATCAAAAACAGAAGGTAACGTTTATGCTACCGATGCTATTTTGGCAACTATTATGTGTTGCACTCACATTAACTATTCTTTAGATATATGTAAATAAAATGATTATAAAAATTATAGTTATTTAGTAATATTAAATATATTTTACTAAATTGTGAAGTACTTTTTCGGTTATATATATTGAAAGAGTAAGTATATACCGCTGTTGTACGATAATGGAGCACAGTGGGAAAAGGCACTTAAATTAAACTCGTAGTAATTCACTTAAACTTTAACTATATTTATTCTATAAATATAGAATACATCGCCAACAGAGTCTCAGAAATTCAAACGACACTGCCGCAAGCATCATAGCATCATATTGATGGAAAGATTAATGTTGTTGATCTTTCCTCTCGAGGTGTAACTGCCTCCGAACTTGTAAATTCGACACTCTGGATGCAAGGACCGCCGTTTCTAATAGCTAATGATGCTCAGACTCCGAGGGATAGTAAGTATGAATTATCAGTCGACTGCCCAGATAGACGAAGCAAACCTTGCCTTGTCGTGATCAATTCAGCCACTGAATTCGACCTCCTCACCAAGTATAATTCAATCAACAAGCTTCTACGAGATACAGCGCGGTGCCTTAAATTCATCAAACAACTTCGTCGACGTAAGTTACTCAAAAACAAAAAGGACTCAACGGATTTCTCTCAGCTAAGTCCGATTCAACTTAAAGAAGCGCAGAACCACTGGATTCTTCACGTACAAACTCGCCATTTCTCGAGCGAAATTAATTGCCTCTCCACTGCTCGGCCAATTTCACCTAAAAGTACGCTTATACGGCTCAATCCTTTTCTCGATGAAGATGGTTTATTGCGTGTAGGTGGACGCTTACGACATTCTCTACTACATCCCGATGAGCGACATCCAATTATTTTGCTTCGGGAGTCGTACTTCACGCAATTACTAGCTTGGGATTCTCACGAGAAAACTCTACATGGAGGTACACAGTTGACTCTTGGATTTGTAAGGCAACGATTCTGGATTTTAAGAGGACCTCAACTAATTAAAACCACCGTTTTTATGTGCCTTCGCTGTTGACGACAGCGATCAGCCCCAACCTCGCAATTAATGGGAGACTTGCCTCGTAAGCGAGTCTAGTAATTTCAACCATTTCTTCACACTGGCGTGGATTATGCATGTCCGCTCAACGTGCGACTTTCAAAGGGGAGATATACGAAATCATACAATATATTGCAGTTTTTTTCTGCCTATCTACACGTGCAGTTCACCTCGAAGTTGCCTCAGGCTACTCTACTACAGACTTTCTCAACGCAAATAGAAGCCTGTCTTAATTCAAGACTCTATAACCTCTTTCTGACGATCCGACTGACCTTGGTGCTTTAACCCCAGGTCATTTCCTTATCGGAACACCGACGCTCACTGTGCCTGAGGCGTCGACACTCGACATCGCTACTTCGAGATTGAATTGTTGGCAGATGATCCGGCAAATGTATGAGCACTTTTGGAATAGGTGGTCATCCGAATATTTGCATGGCCTACAACAACGATCCAAATGGTGCACTCGAAAACCGCAAGTAAAGGTGGGTGACCTCTGCCTCGTGCGCTCTAATCTATATCCGGCCTGCAAGTGGCGACTGGCTCGAATAATCGACACTAGTCCTGGAAAAGATAGGCTTGTCCGAGTTGTACAGGTCCAAACTGCCTAGTCAACCATCAGCCGTCCTATTGCTAAAATAAGTGTTTTGCCTGAGGACGTATCTAGTTCGCCAACACCTGCTGAAGGCGGGCGGGATGTTCAAGAATGAAGAGACACACGAAGAGACACTCACACATTTACACGTATACACATAAACATATCTCACCTTAGTCGGTACTCTCGCGACCAGCGCCCGAGACACACGAAAAAATAACAGAAAATCCAAAGCATTTTATATTTACCTTGAGGCATTGATTAAGATTTATAGAATAAATATAGTTAAAGTTTAAGTGAATTACTACGAGTTTAATTTAAGTGCCTTTTCCCACTGTGCTCCATTATCCTACAACAGCGGTATATACTTACTCTTTCAATATATATAACCGAAAAAGTACTTCACAATTTAGTAAAATATATTTAATATTAATGAATAACTATTAGGTGCACAACTTTGCTTCCGCCGATTTTTTCGAAAATTTGAGGCTTTATTCTGAAAAAGTGATTAGCTGTTTATGATTCAAAGTACTGTCCGTCACTAGCCACTACTTTTTGCCATCTTTCGGGCAATTGTCGGATACCATCTCGAAAAAACGATGCGTCTTTTGAGGCGATCCACAAATCGATCCATTCTTTGACTTCTTCATAAGAATGGAAATGCTGCTCAGCTAGGCCATGTGCCATCGATCGGAACAAATGGTAGTCGGAAGGAGCAATGTCTGGAGAGTACGGCGGGTGGGGTAAGAC
>UELV01136593.1:0-16299 GCA_900490015.1 Megastigmus stigmatizans
TGCAGTATTTTGAATTATTGTCATTGCAGTTTCCTTATGAAAAAAATTCATAAAGTTGAAAATTTCCAAATTTTTTAACTTTTTTTCGTGAAAAACACGCCATATTTTTTTGCAGGAGTATTTTAACAAAAAATCGGTATCACCATTCGTGATACCATATGATCTTTTTCAAATTTTTTCAAACCTTTTCTTTAGTTGAAAAAAAGCCTTGAAAAAGTTGTTGAAAATTCGGGGTCTTGGTCGTTAATGGGTTAATATGATAAAAGCAATATACAAAGTAACGGTAAATGAAGTTATCACAGAGTAAGGACTGACGGATGGATTTGAAACAAGAAAGGGAGTGAGTATAGAAGACCCAGATGAAGAAGACGGAGAAGGAATAGAAAAGTTGGATCAAAATAGTGATACAGAAGAAATAAAAAAAATACTCAAGGGGGGTTTAAAAGTATTGAGAGATCAGGAACTGCAAGGGGACTGGAATAAAATAGGGAGGTTAAGATATTGCGAAAATTATAAGGATTGGAAAACAGTAGTAGATTGTGAGAAATACTGGGAAAACAAAAAATCAACGGCACAATAGAAGAACAGTGGGCAAGAGTAAGGTATGGTAGTATAGGTAGAAGAGAGAGCAAGGGTTGTAAAGACACAGGATGTAGAATACGTAAGCAGGAAACGGAAACAATAGAACACACTTGGAACTGTAAAATTGCAAAGAGCGAGATAAAAAAAGAATGGATAAAAGAGGTAGAAAAATGGGGTTTCGAAAAAAGAAAACTTATAAATATATTAAAGAGAGAACCTATAGAAGAGATACGCTAGTATAGCAAAGAGTTCGAAAAAATAGCAAAGTCGAGGTCGAATGAAAAGGGGAAAGAGGAAATTTAGCGATAAAAATAAAATAAAATAATAAATGTATAAGAAACAAACCAAAGCAATGTGATATTGTAACATTAAGTAATGTATTAGTGATGTAAGGTAGAATAGGACTGGCTATGTAAAAATGCGAGATAGATGGGATTGTCGTGTAAAGAAGGGAGAAATGTAAAAAGATTGTAAAAATCTATACACGGCAATAAAATGATAAAAAAAATACTTATTTTATTTATAAATTAAGTAATACGTGTATATTAAAACAAAATATTAAGTTAAAGGAAGCTTGGTAGTGCCAACGAATTGTTAGATAAAACGCCATATAGCACATCAAAAAGTTGGATTTGAGAATGAGGCTTTTCCTTACACTTTGACTACTAAAATCTGTTGATCACATGAACTGTCGAAATCCTTTTTTTAATGCCAAAGATGTGCCGATTAAAAATAACTGTTTATAATCACATGCACATAGTGTACTCCAACATTTTTATGTCTGTTATTGTTATTTTTGAAACACATCTTTCGCACATGGATCATTTTATTGGTTTTTGTACGTAGAACATTGTTTCATAAGAAAAATAGCAATATCTAATTGCCTTAAGATGGTTCAACAGAAAAACAGTAAAATTTTTATAGCTCCTTAAATTCTGGGACACTCTTTTCTAAGCCCGCCATTTTATTTGTACAACGGGTATATCGCTTTTTATAAGTGGATTGTTTTTGGGTATATCAGAACTTACATCTAACCAAATTTCAAAATGATTTTCGGATGCCTTAAAAAGTTACAGAATAATAAAGTTAAGAACATGTCAAAGGGACAAATTTAATTTTGGTGTTTTTCACGTTTTTCTTGAATAAAATCATATTTTAATAAAATATAAATGCAAAAAAAAAAAATAATTTAAGCATAACAAATTGCCCAGATATATTTTGCTATACTATAGCATTTTTTACATATTTTTTTTTAATGTAACCATTGTAGAAGTTATCATGAAGAGACACAAAACTCAGAAGTTCTATGGATTTCCCAATATGTATAAATTTTGTGTTTTCGTACACCATTTTGCATTTTAGTTTTTTTTTCATACTGTTTTCAATATCTATAGTAATTAATTATTTAATTTAATTAATTAATTATGTTATTATTAATTAATTAATAACAAAAAAAATATAATTTTCTAGTTATCATTACTGTTTTATAATAAACTATTTTTATATTAATGAGTTAGGTCCGAATTTTATACTTATTACCGCACTTCTTGTGCTGCATGCTTAAATCATATATTGCAAGTTTTGCTGTTTGCACAATTTGCATCGCGAGGCGATGTAAAGCCCAATAGCATTCCTATTCTACGACATAATAAAGAAATCTCCAAAGTTTTAACTCCATTTGTCAAAAATTCACGGAATAAATCCATTAGACACACATACATCCTTACCTGAAAAAATTAGTCAAAATCAATTTTTATCGTAGTAGTTTATTATTATTGTTTATTTCACGGTATAACCGGTAAAAATGTAGAAATTTAAAGAAACAATCGATTAGAGAACTTCAAAACATTAAAAAAAATTTAGTAAAATTAATTTTAAAGAAAAGACAGTTCCTGTTGAAAAAATCCACCTGGATTTCCACATAGATCGACATAGATTCCACCTGGATGTCACATGGATATCACTTGAATTTCTACCAGGTGGATCAGGGCATGGTTTTCCAGGTGGATTTTGACGAAATCCATGTGGATATCCAGGTGGATTTTCCATGTGGATATCCAACTGGATTTTTTCAACAGGGTGCGCATAGTCTTTCGCCATTACTGTAGCGTTTACATCAAAATTACCTTTTCTGATCACTTATTTTCACTTCTAACTTTTCCCTTAAATTTGGACGTAATAAATCTAGTCTAGTTCGAAAAGTTCGACCTATCTGCAGTTCCACCGGACTGAGTCCTGTAGTACAATGCGGCGTTGAACGGTAATACAAGAAATACTTACTCCGAGCATCATCTTTAGAATCAAGTTCTTTCATTAAAACGTACGGCGTTTTCCGCTGCACCATTCGATGGCGGGTGATACGGTAATTCTAACATGTAACACGACGTTACGCAGAAGAAATTCCATTAACAACTTTTTTGTCCCCATGATGCTTGATGTATTCTTTAAAAGCCTTTACCGTACAGTCAACAGTAATATTGGACATCTCCCTTACATCTACCCACTTCGAAAACGCGTCGACTATAATCAAATACATACGTCCACGTATAAGACCTAAAAAGTCGGCGTGAATTCAACGATTAGGCCCATCAGGCTATTTCTACTTAAAACTTTGTTTAGCCTGACATCATGTTCACTCTGATTTTTACCGGTAATAAAAATGTCATTGAAAAAAACTGAAACACCTTCAATATCCATTAAAGTCTTTTCCACTTCGCTTTGAAATAATCCAGGAGCAAACGTAATTCCGAACATCAACCGTTTGACTTTGAAAATACCTAAATGAGTAGAGAGTGTAGTGAGTTTTTGTAAACTCTCAGTCAAACTTACTTGTACATAGGCCTGTGACAAATCTAGCTTAGAAAATTTAATACCACCTTCATTCAACTTTAGCTAATAAATCCATAACACGGAGTACTGGATGCCGTACCAATCGAAGTTAAGGTCTATCTTCGTTGGCCGTACTACAACCAAGTTTGAATTCAGTGTCACTTTATAGTCACCACAGATACGCAATTGACCGTTTCATTTCAATCCTGGAACTACTGGTGTTCCCCACTCACTACTCGATATCGGCTCTAAAATATTTACTTCTACTAATCGTTTAATATTTTACTCGATTGCTTCTCGCATCGCATGTCAATGGGACGCGGCGTACAAAATACGGGTTTCGCATCATTTTTTAAGGTTAACGAGAATACGCCTCTCGTGTAACACCCTAATTTCGAATCATGGATACTTCCTTAAATTTGTCAAACACGGTATCACGACATAAGTAATCGACATTAAACATATTATCACTTAAATGAATCACATTCAAAGATTTAATCCAATCTCTTCCCAATATCGGCATTTCATTATTTCCAGGAAAAACGAACAGTTCTAGCTGCCAGTTAGCGTTGCTGGATTCAGTATTCACATGGATTAAGCCTATCGGAATCATTGGTGGTCCAGCATATGATTTAACCCATTAAGTCCGAGAAATGCCCAATTCTCAATTGAAGTTTGAGACTTATTTTCTACAATAAAAAAATGGAATAAAAATTCTAAACATACCTATTCTACTATTTTTTGGTGTGCTCTTTCGATTGGTGTAGTCAAAATTACATTTTCATGACTACAAAAAGTAATATGACGCATTCTAAATAAAAAATGCACAAAATTTCTTGTGTTTCGTTTTTTCGTGAATTTTTTTCGCATCAAAAAGTCGCGGGATTGAAGCCCAACTGCAACCAAAAATGCACACAATACGTGTATATCAACTAGAAATTTTTTTATTTTGCTAAAAATCAACCCAACCTCTTCAAAACTTTAGTATGTCAAAAAAATATACGTTATTTCATCAATTATGAACATTATTGATGAAATTCATATCTCTAGTGGCATAATCGTCCCGAAAATGTAGGTACAGGGTTTTTCAGGGTCGTTGATAATGAATTTGAGGTTAGATTTTTTAAATTCAAGATGGCGGATCCAATATGGCATACCGAAATTCATAAAATCCTTCAATATCACGAGAAAATGTGTATATAGGGGTTTTTAGGGTCGTTCATCACGAATTTGAGGTTACATCTTTAAAATTCAAGATGGCGGATCTAATATGGCATACCGAAATTCATAAAATGCTTCAAAATCCTGAGAAAATGTGTATACGGGGGTTTTATGAAAGAAAATTGGTTGTTTCCATTCGTTAGCCGTTTCATGTAAACGTTTCCAACTCACACCTCGTAGAAACTTTATATTTTTATATATTTTCTAATTATTTAGTTCTTTATGCGATAAACTTCGTTATTATTTTCTCCGTTTGACTTGATAATAATTTCAAATTCAGTTACCCGGCACTTCTAATAGCTTCATTACGCGACACTAGTCTAATTACACTTTCGAATACTAATATTTATTGTAACTCATCCGCAGACTCTCTAGATAGGCTGCAGCGCGCAGTACTGCGCAAGCAGTACCTAATCCGGTTGCTAGGTGGCGAAGAGCTTGCTTCGCCTCTCTCACTAGCGAACCCCATCACTGAAGGTATATAAGCTAGCACCTCCCTGAGCACCCCGATTACATCATATTTTGTGAATAATTATTGAACTTGAAATTCGGACATACTATTGTTCATCCTATACAACTATAAATACTTCTGAGATAGTCGACTATTTTTTCTTACCCGAAAAGAATAATTGATTTTCGACTCGCTTTTTTCTGCTCGTACCTATTATTACTTGAAACATGGCACCAAAACGTAGAAAAAAGTCAAGAACTAATCGTCCGGATTGTGAGTTTGACACATCGGATGATAATTATGATCAATTATTACTTCTACCAAATTTAAATGATTCTGGAGGCTCAGATGAAGAATTCGATATTGATCACGAAGGTGATAATGAAATAGGTGAAATTCTATTCGAGTATTCACACACAAATGTATCTAGGTCATACGATGATAACCAAACAAAGTTAGAGAAAGATCATGAGTACGTTTGGGTTGATGGTGAGAACAAGTATAACAATGAACTAATGAATGAATGTTTTCTCAGTCGAAATCAAAAAAGATCTGTACATAATTCTTCACATGTTGAGCTATTTGAACGCTTCTTTTCAATCGAAATGAAAAATTATATCATGGAAGCCACCAAAGAAAATGGTTGAACGCTGATGAACGAATGATTTGAACACTTATATAGGAATTATCATTTTATCAAGTTTCAATAAACGTAAATCTCAAAAAGATTATTCTTCGCTTGACCCTCTTTTATGTTGCGAAATAGTTCAATCTGCCATGCAACGTGATATTTTTCTTGAAATAAAATCGAACATAAAGTATTCAAAAACTAGCGATGAAAAAAAAGATGATGAAGCTTGGCGAGTTCGGGTGTTGCTGGGCAAGTTCCGTAAGAATATTAAAAAATTTGACTTTTTTGTATCTGCGTTATCGGTCGACGAAATGATAGCTAAGTCTTATGCCAGAACCAGTTTGAAGCAATGTATCCGAGGAAAACCGATATGATTCGGTTTGAAATTTTGGGGACTTTGTTCAGCAAACGGATATTTATTTGATCTTGAGCTGTACTGTGGAAAGGGATCACAAGTTGATAAACTAAACAAATGCGCCCTCGGTAGAAAAGTTGTCATGCATCTATTGCATAAATTTTTCAAGGATACATCCTCCTCTAATATATCGAAATATTATTTATATCATGACAATTATTTTACTAGCATTGATCCCATGTTACACCTGAAAAAATTGGGACTAAAATCCACAGGAACCATTCGAGATAACAGAGTATCAGCTAAAAACATAATTGATAAAAAAACTCCCAGAGGCACATTTGTTTCAAAACACGATGAAAACAGTGGAATCAATTATATTAGTGTGATGGATTCTAAACAGGTTTCTATAGCTTCATCAGCTACAGGAGTGACTCCAATGTTATCTTCTAAAAGATATAGTGCAAAAGATCATTCAAGAATACCTATTCCATTCCCTAACGCTTTTCATGTTTACAATCGATTCATGGGTGGAGTAGATCTGCACGACAGTCACTGCAACAATATGCAGACATGTATACATGGCAAAAAGTGGACTCATGTACTTTTTATACGCCTAATTCAAGCTACAATTCCAAACGCACTTGTATTCATAATTTATCAAATGTTGAATCAAAAAATTACTATGAGTATTGCTAGACATTATTTTGATATTGCACAAAAGAGGTTTTATAATAAAAAGCATATTGGATATTGCACAGAAGAGATTTTATAATAAAAAGCATGAGTTTTGTCACAAAACTAGTCAAAGAAAATGTTCCACGAGGGAATGTATTATTCGCACACACATATACTGCTGCACTTGTGATTTGTATTATTGTAAAACTTGTAAAGACAAATTTCATGGAAATTTTTTAAAAAACGTGAAAAAATTAAGAAAAAATAAAGAAAAAGCATAAAAAAAATATAAAAAAATAAAAAATGTTTTAAAAAAAATAAAAAAGACTTACCTTCCACCTCCACGTGGTTTGAGTTGGAAACGTTCACATGAAACGGCTAACGGATGGAAACAACCAATTTTCTTTCGTAAAACCCCCGTATGCACAATTTCTCAGGAGTTTGAAGCATTTTATGAATTTCGGTATGCCATATGCAATCCGCCATCTTGAATTTTAAAAATCTAAGCTCAAATTCGTGATGAACGACCCTAAAAACCCCTATATACACATTTTCTCGTGATTTTTGAAGCATTTTATGAATTTCTGTATACTATATTGGATCCGCCATCTTCAATTCAAAAAATCTAAGCTCAAATTCGTGACGAACGACCCAAAAAAAACACCTGTATACACATTTTCTTCTGATTTTGAAGCATTTTATGAATTTCGGTATGCCATATTGGATCCGCCATCTTGAATTTAAAAAATCTAACCTCAAATTCATGATCAGCAACCCTGAAAGCCCCTGTACCTACATTTTCGGGACGATTATGCCTCTAGAGATATGAATTTCATCAATAATGTTCATAATTGATGAAATAACGTATATTTTTTTGACATATTAAAGTTTTGAAGAGGTTAGGTTGATTCTTAGCAAAATAAAAAAATTTCTAGTTGACGTACACATATTGTGTGCACTTTTGGTTGCAGTTGGGCTTCGATCCCGCGACTTTTTGATGCGAAAAAAATTCACAAAAAACGAAACACAAGAAATTTTGTGCATTTTTTTATATAGAATGCGTCATATTACTTTTTGGAGTCATGAAAATGCAATTCTGACTGCACCAATCGAAAGAGCACACCTAAAAATAGTAGAATAGGTATGTTTAGAATTTTTATTCCAATTTTTTATTGTAGAAAATAAGTCTCAAACTTCAATTGAGAATTGGGCATTTCTCGGACTTAATGGGTTAAAACATCTATCAGTACTACGCAATTTAATACATTTAAATGCACTACAATTTTTGTACAGCATTTCCGAAATTGCTGACATCGGGGAACCTGTATCAATTTCAAAATTAAATTTTTCTTTCTCGACGACAATCCTAACTTTAAATTGCTTATCAAGATCATTTTTTCCATCTTCCTATTAATCGCAAACAAATTTTCAAAACTTAAATTAAAATCATACATTTTTCCGTGTCATTTACGCGATTGTTTCGCGAATCCGCTAAAAAATTGTGTTTACTTTTCCCCTTACATTTCTGCTTTTGTCACTATTTCCAACTTTATAAAAATTATTTTTTTCGTTTTGAAATTTAAGGTTATTTTTTTATTCTTACATACCCTCTGTAAATGCCCGACTTTATTACATCTTCTACATGCATAAGCTTTGTAATGAAAATTGGCCGATTTGTGACTGGTTTTACCGCAACAGTAGCACACGCTATTATTCGTTGACCCATGGTTTGAACTTGATGAAAATTCCCGACCAGAAGTAAATTCACTGAGCTACCGTTTTTCGCAGAACCCATTTCTGCGGCATCCTTACTCGCTGCTTGTAATGCCGTAGCCAGAGCCGTCCTTGGCTTAGTCGGTAAGACGCTTGCCTGCTAATACAAGGCGACTCAAGTAGCCGTGGGTTCTCGATTCCCGTCTGGAACTCGAAAATTTTTTCGGGCTTTTTTCGGACGGAAAAAGAACCATGACTACGATTTTTGTAAAAAGTCCCACTGGGCAAATTAATTGAACAAGAAAAAAATTCCCACTGGGCAAAATTGAATAAGAAAAAAGCCCCACTGGGCAATACCTGGTAATGGCATAAGCTCACCAGCAAAAGGCCAATAAAAACTATTAAAAAAAAAAAAAAAAAAAAAAAATGCCGTAGCCATCTCGACTACTCCAGTCGTCCAGCGCGCGCAACCGACATCGGCATACCCCTACAACATGACGTACGCCATCTACATTACTGCACTATGCATACCATCTATACTCTAAATTCTCATACATTGATACACAACAATATTTGTAAATATAAAACTGTCCTTGTTTAGAGGTACTTTTTCATTAAGAATAGGTTAGGTACTAGGTATGCTTTAAAGGTATGTATACTGTTTTACTGGGGTGTAATAAATATTAAGAGTGCTCCTCAGCACGATTGATGCGCCATCTACCTTTCGAAGTCTATTTTATTTAATTTTAGCTATTTAAAGCATTTAAAAGTTAATAACAAAGTTTCGGCATCTACAATAGGTATTTAAGATTATTTTACAAAAGGTTTCATGAATTTAAGGGGAAGCCGTACTAAGAAATGCGACCTACCTTACCGGTATTCGAATTATTTAATTTATGTTTGAAGTGATTATCATAAATACTTCATAATTTGGGAAATCATGAAGTGATGATTTCCTATCATTTCCCAAATTATGAAGTGTTTATTATAATCACTTCAAACATAAATTGAATAATTAGAATACCGGTAAGATAGGTCGCATTTCTTAGTACGGCTTCCCCTTAAGTGCAAAAACAAAGCAATGATCTTGTAAGTAAAATAGAAGTCGATGAGTAGATCAATTAAAAAATTCACGTACAGTTTTTACAAGATCATTGCTTTATTTCTTCAGGTAAATTCGTGAAACCTTTTGTAAAATAATCTTGAATACCTATTGCAAATGCCGAAACTTTGTTATTAACTTTTAAATGCTTTAGACAGCCAAAATTAATTAAAATAGTCTTTGAACGGTAGAAGGCGCATCAATCGCACTGAGGAGCACTCTGAAATAGAATAAATAAAATTAGATTAAAATAAATATTAATATTTATCACTGATTTACGTTAATGATCAATGAAAAATATTAATAAATTTATGAAATTTTATTTATTCTTTGATAAATAAACATGTGACACTCAAAAATATCTAATATTTTTTTTGTATATACATATGCATTTGCAAAGTTAACTTATTAATTATATAATGTTTATTTGAATCTGTAGTTATCTGTACAATTTATTCATATCTCATTATATATTTGAATATGGCGCCATAGATATATTTGATCAGCGTAGTATGGAATGTTCTAGAAGCTTCACTTCTAGACTAGACGCGCTTACAAGTATTATGTCTACGTTCGTTCCGTTCCAGCCGTGATGGGGTGCACACCGTCCTAGACAAAGTACTGTTTATATAAAAACAATAAAGCAACTAGAACAAGCATCTATCATCAAATCAGTCGCCTAGTGTTTACTCATATACTTCCATTACATCAGAATCAATAAATTTAAAACATTAATTAGAATTTTCGCATTTGCTTAAATTAAATGAATAAGTTCCACTATCGTTGTCATTGTATTCATATTCTGAATCTTCACCTTGTTCGAGGTACCCCATGTAGCTATTTGGTTCGTCTTAATTTTAATATTATTAGCGCGCACAAGTTGCAGACTTTTTTGATTGTCTTTTTATGCGCAATCGATTCATCAATAGAAAGTTAGGATTTCAGGTTTCCAGGTGCAAACTTCTAAGAGCCCTCCACGGGTTTCGGCATTTAAGTTTTAGAACAAGTTTAGAAAATCAGAATCGTGACTCGAGCGACGACTTTAGCAGCGAACCATAAAATTTTGCTGGTACTGTATTTTTGTTTTGGTGCTGCTGCTGCCTCGTTTATTGGGACGTTTGACGTGGACGTCTCAAAGTGAGGCAGGAACCACACCAAAACAAAGTATAGGAGCGCTCTCTTGTTTTGTGCAGCTGTTATTCCAAACTTTTCTCAGTGCAGAGCTGCTTATACCAGAGATTAGTATACTTATAATTTTATGATTATTTGGAAAAATATGGATTATGTATCTAGAGGCTTAGAATATTTTTTTGAGTAAAAGAACTATGCATCAATATGTCTAAATCTTTTGATTCTATCTTTATTTTGTATTCTGTAATTATAATTGCGATTGCTGAAGATTCATTTAAATATTGTGAAACATCGGTAAAAGATGGAAAATATAATAAAGAATGTGGATTTCGTCAATCACATTTATCGAGGAAAAGGTATAGAAATATTTTTTATATTTTTAGTGTTATTACTGTCCATATTTTATAAAAGCAATTCCAATTTATGAAAGGTATATTTTATATGATGTCAATCCACCTGAGGGGTTTAATCTTCGAAGGGATGTTTATGTTAGAATTGCATGTTTTACAAGATACCTTGCAAAGGAAGATACACAGTATAAATGGAATTTAGTGTTACCTCCATGGGGTGAATTTATTTCTCTTTTATATACATATTTACATATACTATTATGACCAGCACTACTTTATTTCTTAGTTTTCTGCATGATTAAAAACTACATCTATATTAGATGAGTGTCAACTTTCGCAGGAAATTTATATCATTGGAAAAGCAACAATAGAGAATTGCAGAAACGAATGCCATGGGGAAATTTTTTTGATATAAATAGCTTAAAAAAATATGCACCTGTAATGGAAATGTATGAGTTTATTAAAGGTATATAAAACAAATTTTCTGCAATTAAAAATAACCTAATCTTTAAGCCAATTAAAATTATATTGACTTGATTTCTTCATTACATAAATTTTTATCAGAGTATTCAATTGAAAATGAAGGAATTATACTAGACTGTGCATATGTTCTAAGAAATGATGAAGAGATGTTTAGAACTGGTAATTTTAAAAATAAAAATGTTCTAACTGATTGTCCAAAGACTGGTATTCGATATAAAAAGCAAAATAATGAACAGTTCATTGGTTCTTTTTGGAGTTATACAAATATAACTGCACGAGAAGTTAAATGTCTTACTTTTCATGGAACTACAAGGGACTTGAAAGAAAACCTCCAGCCAGATTTGTACAGGTATAGGTTTTCTTAATTTAAATGTCAATATTGTTTGTACTTAATATTAATGTTTGCTATTCAGAACAGTTATGTTTGATCATATGGAAATCCCATTGCATTATGCATATGGCTCCGCAGATTATTGGCAAGCAAGACGTAGTATGCGTTATAATTTAGAATTATATGAAATTGCTCATGAATTTAGATTGATATATTTAAACTCAAATGATTTGGATGATAACACAGTAAGACCTGAAGATTGGACACTAGAAGAGGTAAACTGAACAATACATAAATTTTTTTTCAAATAGTTTATAGATTACATCTTTATTCTTTAGTTTAATTTTTAAATTTTAAACTTTAAAATATTTCGTAGTAGAAATAAAAAATGTATAAAAATGATAAAACTTATATTTCTAGTTCAGATGTTATTATCCAGATGGTAACATCTACCAACCACCATAAATAATACATAAAAATTCAAAATTTTCGAAATTTTTTAATAAAGTCAAGAACCTTTTCTCAAGGGTTATACGTACATTTTTTACACCCTTTTCTACATACTGTGCACTTTGTTCCAATTAATGAATAAGTACAGATTTTCATAAAATTCTGTACATTTTTTATTTCTACTGAGTTTGTAATCAATTTAATATTAATTTTATTTGATAAATATCTACAATTTACTATGGTTTGGATTAGAAAAAAAGAAATGCAATTGGTGGTCCATATTTAGCTGTACATTTTAGAAGACAAGATTTTATCGTAGGTCGTGCAGCATCATCTCCAAGTGTACATAACGCTGCCTCTCAAATAAAAAAGTCTTTAAAATTATTAAATTTGGATGTGGTTTTTATAGCAACTGATGCAGATGAAACAGGTACAGCAACAAATTGTGCCTGGCTTAAAAAAATAATAAACTTAAAAAAAAATTTTTTTAGAATATTTACAGCTAAAAAATGAATTAAGAGAGTATAATGTATTTCGTTTTCTACCAACAAAATCAATAAAAGATAAATTTAAAGATGGAGGTATAGCCATTATCGATCAAATCATATGTTCATATGCCAGGTATTTGATTCTATTTATGTAAGCTGTCTTATTTATATTAGTAGATGTATTATTTAATTGATTAATGCAATTCTATTTTAGATATTTCATAGGCACGCATGAATCAACTTTTACTTTTCGAATCCAGGAAGACCGAGAAATTCTTGGTTTTCCTGCTAATACAACATTTAATAGGTTATGTGGAAATGAAAAGAAATGCTCTCCTGGAAGTAGATGGGAAATTGTGTGGAATTAAACTACATACATTTAAAAATATATTTTTCGTCACTCTAACCACAAAATCGCATGTTTGATGCGACTTTACGGCTCTCGTGATGAAAAATACGGTTCGAGACTAGGGCGTAAGAGGATTTTTCCCTCACTCGAATTTTCGACCTCGCTTCGCTCGGCCGAAAAACGTCTCGTGAGTGAAATAATCGTCTTCCGCCCCCGTGTCGAAATGTACTATTATATAACCATGCAGGAAAGTTAATTTTATACTTTACAATTAACGCATTATAATATACACAAAAATAAATTTTGTTGAGAAAATATTTCTAGTTTTTAATTTATTTTTTACTCAATTTTAGTTCAATAACTTTTTATTTTATCAGCTAAGGAATGTTCAATAACTGTTTTAATTTTATAAAAATATATCCTGATTTATCTAATATCTATCAATTTTCCTCTTACAGTTCTTGTTGATGTTCTTTATGCAAAGCTTCTTTTTGTTTTGTATGTTGATATTTTAAGGCCCTTTTCTAATATAATATTTATAATGTTAGATTCTAAATATGATTTTTATATAATATGTAATACATAAATGCATATATTACTTACTTTTAGTTTCGTTGTTCTTTCATGAATTGTTAAAATTTCCTTTTTTATATTTACTAATTTATTTCGGTAAACTTCTATTGCTGAAAACTATTTGAAGAAAAAACTTCATTACTTTTTTTAAAATAGTTTGGTTGAATGCATAAATATTTTTATAAATAATACAGACCAAATCATTAAGCTCTATGCCTTCTTGAACATCACGTAGTTTTTTATTTTCTAATTGGATTTGTGTAATACAACTTTCTTGTTTAGACCTAGTAAAAAAATACATATACTTTTATATATTTGTAAATACTAATCTACTAAAATTTACATTTCCTTTTATATTTTACGTTAAATCATTAAGTTCTTGTTTTACATGCTCCAAAGGCTTTTTGTAAACAAATAATAATCCTTCTGTAAGTTTTTTTGAGGCCTCTGAAAGATCTATAGATTGCTCACTGAAAGTAAATATTCTTTAGCATGGTAAAATTTAAGAAAAATAAGCGAATATTCAACTTTCTGCATTTAAGTTTATAGTAAATTACCTTTTTATAGAATTGTTATTTGAGACTTCTGCTACAGCAGCTTCTTCGCTGATATCTGTCATCATTTTGAGTACCTTCGATTCACCAAAGTATTACTAATTACAATAAACTTATAATTTTATCTGTACATACATTTTTAAATTATTTTTGGTTTTACCATTAACTCTATTGTTTGTATATCTAGATAAATTTGTATGTTAGAATTATACATTTATTGATACATATATTGATTCTTACAAGCCAATGTCATAATAGGTAATAAAATTGATTTGCAACTATTATCTCTTTTAACACAAGTTTTATAAATTGATTAAAAAATTGTACCAGTATATGTGAAGTAGATTGATATGTTATTCCAAATAGTTTTAAAATCACATAAGTCACAAAACAATAATATATGTAATTGAAGTCATTTACAATGTAATGCAACAATTTGTAATAATAATGTATTTTATACATTAATTAAATCACTTATCCACATTTTAAGTATACAAAAATTATTGTATAGTTTCTTTTGATTTATTGTCTTCTACTGCATAACATTGTAGAGTCAAGTAATCAGTTTTAATATTTTTTATAGGCAGTAATAAAGAACTATCTACATCACTAAGATTATCATTTATGATCCATGGAAAATTATGACATTTAGGATTTTCTGTGAATACTATATGAGCCGCATGATTTGTAATAATATTAATAACAAATGAAGAATTTATTGGAAGAGGTTCCAAGTAAGTTTCTGACAATGACAACTTTAAACATAATGATCTTAATGCTTCTTCTGTTTTCATAAAGTATGGATCAGTTCTAAAATGAAATACAAATCCTATGAAATTTGCTACATACAATTTATTTTATGATTAACTTACTCTGATAAATTAGATCCTAATTGATCCAGATGAAAAATAAACTTTTCTATTGGTCTACTATTTTCGTTTAAACATAATAAATTTATAACTTGTACATTGCTTTCACCCACTTCAATTAAACTTTTAAGAGATGTCAAAACATTTTTTATATATTCATATAACTCTGGATGTTTCAAGATATGAACAGTTGTACCGTAAACCTTTCTTTTTACAAAAATTTCAGGAGGATACAATTTTCTATAATATAAAATGCTGTGTAAAGCTACTTCTAAGAACTCCAGTAGAATATCTGTACCAACTATAGTAATAAACAAAATAATTATGGAAAAATAAAATCATTGAAAAATTACAATACAGTACCTAAAATTTAGAAATATAAAAATATACAAATATTTTTAAAAATTTAGCTCGTTTAGAGCTTTTGAAAAATAATTAGGGTTTGTCAATAATAAATTTAGACAGTATTATGGATTAAAAAAAAGTAAAAAATTAGATTGTTCATCAAAAACGTATATCTACAAAAAATAATTTCGAAATATAACTTACCTATTTTATTTTGTGACATAGGTACTACATGTAATTCTCATATTCGAAAATTCTAAATTTTTAGTTAAATTTTAAATTAAACTGAGTGCAGATTTTTCTACAAACTTATAACACCGCTTATAACATCGCTTTCTCATGTGAACATTGTGATCTGGTACCAGAGATTAGTAAGAGATTTCCAGTGAGGTACGGCGAACCCGTGCCAGTCCAATTGTGCCGTGAGCTAGCGGTGCCACGCGGATGTGCATGGAACTATGCGCATCTAGCCTTCCCTCCCGCCCCTGCTGGGTTTCACGAAGCACGGTGGAGGAGGCAACATGCATGTACAACGGCGGAGGAGAAATGCCGAAAATAAACGTACAGCCAAGTCCAAAGCGGCAAAAAGGGAATTGTCGCGCAAGCAGTATCCACCATCCACGCGGTTTAGACATTTACGGAAACCCTTTGGACTGACTTTTTTTTTTATGAATCTTATATTCATTAATGAGCAAATTCGAAAGTGCATTAATAGTTCATTTTTAATTGAATTATTTAACATAAAATTTTATTAAATGTTTTACTTCCCCAAATGTATTTACATTTTTATGAGATAAATTATAAACATTAATAC
>UELV01136758.1:0-20783 GCA_900490015.1 Megastigmus stigmatizans
AACTTTTACATGTTAAAATGTTCTTTTTAACTTTGTACTATTAGGTTAATCAATTTTATATCATTATTCAATCATCATTAGTAATCAAATACTTGTCACTATATTAATAAAACAAAGATACTTATAGTTACTTTCCTACTAGATATTTATCAGTATCATTAAATCTACCATTAATTTTACGGTAAAATTAAACAAATATTATTTAATTTATAATATCTCTGTTCAGGTAAATCATTATGGACAGTGCACAATTGAATATGTTGTAACAATTGAATCTGACAGTAAACGAGCGATACGTAAATCGGTAGATCCTCGAACATGCGTAGGTCATCCACATCGAAGTTGGAGTAATGTTCCCCATATGCCTTGCCCTAATAGTGATCAAGTAAATATATTAATACTAATTCGAGAAATTTTGTTTTGAAATCCGCTATCATTAAATTATTATTTTATTTCCAGAATCCAGTATTAAAGTCCAGTGATAGATTTTATGAGATTTCCATAGTAAATAATAAGACTAAATTTTATAGCGTTAATGCTACTGGCGAAATTTATGTACAGCCTTTTCAAAGTCTTGGAGAAGCTCATTTTATGATTACAAAGTAAATTATAAACTAAAAGCATTTTTTAAATTATTTTTTATTGTATGTATATGTACATATGTATCAATAGAAAGTACTAACAATATTAAAATTATTTTGCACAGCCAGCAATTAAGATTACTCTCAGAAAAAGAGCAGGATGTGACTGTAGCTATAAATAACTTGCAAACAAAAACGTTGCAGCATGAACTTCCTGGTGATGATTTGACTCAAGGTAGAGGAACGCCAGAAAAAAGTGTTATTTTTGAATCAGTGAGTTATTAGCTTATTTTATATAAAATATTAACATTTAAAAATATTATTCATATTTTTTTAATGCAGATATGTAACCTTTTGGATCGCTTAAGTCAACGTCTTGAAAATCCTGGTTTGGACACAGAAATTAATAATCTTCATAATACAACAATTTCTGTTTTGTTGTATCATCTCGGTATGTTAAATAGAGCCGATTTACAGCAAGCTTACGATAACATCTCTGGAACTAGTTACAAAGAAGAAACAGTGAGGTAAATTTTTACATTATTATTTAAAATAATAAGACAAAACTAATTAAACTTCTTTTCACAACTATTACAATACCTAATTATTTGGCATTTTATGCTATGAAGAAAATTCAGTAAAATTATCGATGTTAGTCTATTATAAATTTATTAATATAAAATTATAAGCTTTTTTAATTTTACCTTTCCAATTTTTAGAAATATGTTTTTGGAAGCATTACCACAAGTTGGAACTACAGAATCAGCATTATTTGTGTTAGAACTTATTCAATCACAAACAGTCTCGGACATAACTGCGATACAGCTGTTGACTCATCTACCTTTTCACGTTCGAAAGCCTGATGTACAGCTACTACTAGGTCTACAACCATTGTTGAATCTTCACTCTAATATTGCTCCAGAAGTTCAGCATACAGGAATTCTCACATTTGGAACTTTAATTCACAAAACATGTCTTCTCTACTGTCCATATGAGATGCTTGATGATTATGTTAGACTTTATTTAGATCACTTTACAGGTAAATTTTTCTAATTTAATTATTTTTAATATTAATTTGAATAACAATATTAATTATTCATAAAATTAAATAATGTTAATAATACCATTAATGTTTATATTATTTTTTAGAAAGTAAAGAGTATGAGAAAAAAATGGTATGGCTAGAGGGCTTGTCTAATATTCAATTAGGACGAGTTGTTGAGTTTTTGGAACCTATTGCTAGTGGGAATAGCGCTGAATCGCGGCATCTTAGAGTTCTTGCTGCCTGGGCTTCGTTGCCAACTGCTCCCCTTCGACCTGATGTGGTATGTATCACGATATAAAGTATATTAAGCATAATATAATATATACCTGAACAAATCTAATAACATATTAAATTTTTTTAGATTTATCCAGTTTATTGGCCAATTCTAGTAAATAGAACAGAACATTTAGAGATGCGCGTAGCTGCATTAACTTTGCTTATAGTATCTAATCCAGCTCCAAGCCGCTTAATATCTTTATATTGGTATTTGAAAGGAGAGCCTTGTCAACATCTTTATAATTATTTCTATACAACTTTGAAATCAATAGAACGCACAAAATTTCCGTGCTACACTCACATGTTAGTTGAATTAGAATCAATAATAATTTATGTATGATAATATACATTTTATAACTTCTTTCTAATTTATTCAAGGGGTGGAATTGCTGCACAATTTGCTCGAATTCTTAAAAAACCACCATCTAATCAGCATATCATTACTGGAAATTACTTGTTTGATTATCAAGATTCTCGAAGACATTTCGGTGCTATCATTCATGGAATTGTAATTGCTAATTCTATGACTAATATTCCGGAAGTGGCTCACATTACATTAAACAATCATGGAACTGGCCTCGATCTAAATCATGTCTCAGTAAGTAACAAAAATAATTTTATGCAATAATTTTTTATCACAGTATTAATATTTAATGTACTTTATAGTTGTACATTAAAGGAGAAGGATTATTACATGCACTGACGACACAACTAAACGAACTAAATGTATCACCTCGCGTTGAGGATATTCTTAAACAATTCAAGTTCCAACATCAGTCAAGCAATCCAGTACATCTTGAAATCATTGCCAAAGTTCAACAGAAAGCAGTTTTATGTTTACATCTGAATCAAACAAATCTTGTCAAAGCATTTAAATGTAAGTTTAAATGTATCTATGAAGGCTTATAATTTATTATAATTACTTGATTTTATAAATATTTTATATACATTAGTAGCATATAATATATATAATGTACTATTTTAATTTAAAATTCCTTAAACATATCTATAATTACTTAGTGTTAAAAAGCTTTTTAAGTCTGTGTATGATTACTTCATTAACACATAATTTTTTTCCATTTAGTAATTTAATTCTTATATTGTAGATATATCGACTTTACAAGATAGTACATTTCACGTTTATCAAACTATGGAGTTTCATGTTAATCAACAAAGAATTCACGTTCCATTAACAATGGAGTCTGTACAAGTGACTGATTTGGGTACCAATGTACGATTAGCTGTGACTGCTACATCTCTTTTTTCAATGAGAGGAAATTTCACACATATACCAAACGGGCGAAATAATCATGTTATATTAAGGTACAAATCCGATTTATCATAATTTTGTTAATTACTCTTTATTTTATATTCATAGAAAATAAATGATTTAATAGAACATCGATACATGGTACTGAAGCAATAGAGAATTATAATCCCTTAAATGATCTCTGGCATGCAGCTGTAAGAGCTCAGTCTATTCATGGTTATTTACCAATAAATATTACTTTTGGTTTCCAAGAAAAACTATTCTTTTCTTACAATACACCAGGAGAGAAACTTAGAGCTGGACTTACTGCCCATGTTAGAACAGCAACAAATATAAGAGGTTATAAAGTGAGAGCCAAATTAGATTCAATCTGTCCACATTGTGTAGATTTATACACTGTAAAACGTGTACCACATAAAGAAACTAAGGTAAAACTTTAATTTATGCTTCATTACAATGTAAATGAATATTATTTTATAAAAGACTTTTTTTCAGTCAAATACTCTGTTAGTATTTAAAACCCCAGAGTTGGGAGGATTATTTGGGGTAAAAGTATTTGATTGTGAGGATAGAATTCCGTCAGAAAAATTAATGATAGCAGATGTCTTATCATCACATCAAAGTAACTGCCAGATCTGGCCTTTACTCGAATCTGTCCTATTAGGACTACATTTTTTTGATTATTTATCTTATGTACCACCAGCAGGAAGCTGTGGTTTAGAAGCTTATATTGAACCAATCAGTATACAATCGTCTGAGGTATTTTATTAATATTTTTCATCGTTACTTTGAGTGTACTGATAAGAAATGTACATAAATAAAAAACATATTCCGACTTTTTAGATTAGATTTGAATATATGAAAAATGGTAAACATCATATGCTTTCTTTAACCAGACGAAATCTTAATAAGGCTCAAATACTTGAACAATGGAGCATTGCTATTGCACACGAAGGAACTAGTTGGATAAGTGATACATTAAAAATTAAAGCAAGTAAAAGTTCTCCTGGAGAAAAAGTAATGAAGGTAAAGATGATTCTAAATTAAATTTTTCAGATGTTTATATAATTAAATTCTCTTATAATATGAATGTAATAGACTTATCTTATCACCAACAAAGCACAATATTTTCGTTTCAATAGCAAAAAAAAAATTTTATGCAAAGTGGGACCTCGCTGCTGTTTTTTGAACCATATTATACCAATAATATTATACTAATAATGTTATACCATAGATTTAGAGAATTTGCAGATACACTTTTAAGTAATCCAAAAATCTTGTACCATGGCATTTCTAGTAGTATTTATATGTGCTCCAAATTTTAAGTAGATGACTTTGCTAATGTTAAAGAAGAAAATGATCTCATTTTTGCCAATTCTAATTATTTATTTAATAATTATTATTAAAAATTTTTCTAATTTTATAATCTTTTTTGTCTACATTATTTTTCTAAATGGGAAAATTCTATTTTATTTAGGTCTAACATTTTATTAATCATTGTAATAGTAATTTTTAAGATTTGAAAGTAATATATTAATTTTCAAAACAAACCTTTTGTTAGATATGCATTGAAGGTGAAATAGAAACTGCTTGGGACTGGGACTTTTTAAGTATAAAACCTAGTGATCCTTCTGCAATCAAATTGAATGTTATTTGGGGCATGGCAGATACAGCAAAAGGAGCATGCAGTGGATCTTCATTATTCATAAATTTAATTGGTGAAGTAACTAAAGAACAAATCGTAGAATCTCAAAAAAACGTATGGCCGTACAATGAATGCCAAGTGCAGGGAAAAGGAAAATATTTTATTCCATACACTGAAGCTTGTTATGAAGCTTCCAGGGAAATGTCCACATTAAGAAAGTATAAAATTATTATTTCCCATGAAAATGTAAATATTTACTACGCTCTCGTTAAATTATAAATATTATATATCATTACTCAATTTTAAACATATTCTTTAATTGAATTCATATAGTTGCCACCACAAATTTCAAAATTAGGATGGAAACTTCGAGCACTTTATGATTTAGCTGGAGGAAATAGCAGTTCAGTTCCAAGAAAAGATCAAATAGCAATTACAGCAACTTTCCCAAAGGATTCTAGTAGTGGTGATTTATTAGTCAATGGAGAAAAAATTTCAACTGAATTTAACAGTAACTTCGTAAATAGTTTGTTAATACGAAGTAGACTACATAAATACATGGATAGTTTAGTATTAAAATCATTTTTCAGTACGTTTTATTATTTTATATATTATGTATATAATTTAAAAATTATATTTACGCAGTTGTATACTATAATATAATATAATCAATCATTTTTAGGTACGTGTGTACTGACGCACAACATAATAAAATCGTCAAATAACGTTTCTCATATTTTTGAACAAAATATGGAAAAGTTAATTCTTGCTCGGTGTGATGATAATACTCCTAGATTTGCCATATCTGCAAATAATAAAGGAGATTTTATTGAATTAACTATTAATGATGAAACTGATAAAATTATTTTAAGTTCTAATGGTGAAGGTGGCATTGTTAATAATCATACAAATCAAGTCCTGTTGAACAGAAATTTCGAATTTTCATATTTGGGATCCAATTGGTAATTTTTTGTTTCTATTTAAAATGTTTTAAAGTAATATTAGTGTATCTCATTAGTAATATTATTTTCACTATATTTAGGGTCAGAATGGATAAAAGGACTATTGACCTTGTAATTGCCGACTTTTTACTTTTCATACATTGGTCAGAAGAACAAGTACTTCTATTTTATCCCAATTATATACAGGAATTTGTGTGCGGATATTGTACGTTAGGCGATACCAATTATAGTGGACTTTATAACAAGCTTTAAGGGTATCATGAACTCTGGCATTTATATATTTTTAATCATATTTTAACAATAATAGATAAAATTGATTAAATACTAACATGAATATAAAAATATGTTGAAAATATTTATTGTAGAACCTAAGATTTTATTTTGCATTATTTTCACTTCTTAATAAAAATAAGTTTTTATAAATTTTGCATTTTCTATAAATCTTTTTCCTTATATAAGCATGATAAAAATGAATTATATTAAAAATAATAAAATTTTATTTTTATTTTTATCATTTTTGATTACATATTTCTAAAAGATTGTATTTTTTATATATAAAATAATTTGGAGCAATAGAAATAAGACAAACAGCTCTAACTACTTCAATTACTACAGCAATGTCAGGATTTTTTAGATTAGCTTTATTTCCTGGATTTTTCTTTGTTATAATCTGTGCTAAATCTTCAATTACTTCGTTTCGATGCAAATTTTTGTTGCTGTGACGACTAAACAAAAATTAAAATAATTTAGTATTTTGAAAAACATTAATGGTGTATTAACAAAATAATAAATCAAGTGATTTAATTTTTAAATAAAGAAACTTACTTGAAAACAATACTAAAAGTTTTTGGTTCTTGTGCAAAATAATGTTCGAAAAGAACATCAGCTTTAGATCTAATATCATCTATATATGCTTTACACGTAACTTGAATAGGTAACATTCTAAGCAGATACCGTGTCTTTTGTTTTTTCGTTTCATGAAGATCCTTTACGATAGCAGTTAAAAGTTCTAAAGTGTCAGGAACTGTACTCTTAATAAATATTACATTATTTACACCAGTATCTACAACCTGTAATAGGAAACATATTTACTTAAAAGTAATGAATTATATGAACTAATTAAAAATTATTCTAATTTTTTAATTTTGAACATTACTTGAAATTTCTTTTGAGATGGTGGTTTTCCAGCTTCTGCTTTTAGTTCATCAATCTCTTTATTTAAAGCCGCTGAAATATCGTCCTCTTCTTCACTCTCATCTTCACTTTCTTCTTTTATATCTTGTTTTTCTTTATTTTTATCTTCTGATTTCTCTTGTTCTTCTTCATTCTTATTTTCTGATTTCTCTTTTTCTTCTTCATCTTCTTTCTTATCATGATGTTTATCTCCCTTTTCTGTTTTTTCTTCTTTTTCTAGTTTATTTTCTTCTTCTTCATTTTCTACTGGATTTTTCTCCTTTTCTTTATTTTTTCCATTCTTGTTTGATAATGCTTCATTATCTGTAATCTCAATTGAGTAAAATTACAACAAGTTATTAGTATAATTTTAATATTGTACCACAAGAGCATTAACTCCATAATAGACAAAACTGAAATAGTTAATTATACATACTTGTTTTGCTTCTGAATTATAGATTTTGTCTGCATATTCATTTAGTAAATTATATGCTTCTCGTACACAATCTTTTTCACGAAAATTGCAAGTGCAAAGAAAACCTTTCATTCCACATTCTAAACTCAAACGTTTTCTTCTTTTTTGTTCATTTCCTTGACTAGAAAAATAATTTTTTCTCTTCCTTTTTCCTTCCATATCAATAACCACTACTTTATTTTTTGTAAAATGATAAATTTTTATACACTTTTAGGTTAGAAATAGATCTTTTATAACTTGTTTTACTTATATATTCTGAATAATATATTTTTAAAATTCAAATGAACGACACAATTCTAGTAATTTTACATTATATAATTGTAATTTAATTCTATATAACCATAACAGAAGAAAAACGTATACCTAAGTAGTGATATTACAAATATTTGACCCGCAGAGTCCAACCGGCAGCCACGTTGTTTTGATATATATATACATATATACATAAATATATGTATATGATTATATTATAATTAAATGTTTCAAATTATCATAGGAATACAAATCTTTTTTATAATTTATTATGCTGTAAGTAAATAGAAAAAAAAAGTATACTTAAATTACAATATTTTTATAATTTTAGAAGTAAGCCTAGAAATGTTCAAGTACTTATTTTTTATTGCGGCATTTTTTGTCCTTTTCCAGGCCATTTGCCAGATTGCCAGATTTAGTTTATTTTAAATTGACATATTCTCTATAATTTACAGAATGCTGGTAAGAAATGTGTTTCTTTGAATGACAAGTTGGTTATTAATATTTTGATCGAGGACATTAATGAATTAAAAAGAAAAAAATAACATAGGTATGTACCTTGTAAATATAATAATGATTTTATGATTTTATACTACTTATCATTTTTGTAATGGTACTACCGAATAATTAAGAAAATAGTTTTTGAAATTTTTATTAATTTGAAAAGCCCGGATTCAGGCATCGCAACATAATAACAAGAATAACCTAATATAGATTATAAATTGTAACTAAATTTCAACTTTATAATTGTGCTTTAAACTCGATATATCAATAATTTTAAAATAAATTATGCTGATAGTTTCGAAGCTTATCTATACTGTGGCAAGGGAAATTACATTTTATTTTTCTTAAAAAAAACATTCATCAGCTGTTCATAATATTATTTAGATGGGAGTTTTTTCTCATCAAGTTGTGGTAGCAGTGTCAGTATATTCTACAAGAAATGGCGGAGCGAAGTTTTTTAAGACTGCTGAGCAAAAGTGTCATATAAAATTAAGCATCAGTTTAATCGAATTGTTTTTTTATAATTTCCAAATAAAGGTATCGACCGATTTTAGTGATGTTATTCAATGTTATTTTATCATTAATTTCGATATGTAGTATTAATTTCATTTGCGAAAGTTTTTGTTGTGTTATATTTATATTAGCCCTCCCTCAATGACATACAGTGGTGTGTGTTGGTTTCATTGTTTGGAAACAAATCTGTCACTTTTACTTTCAGACTCGACTCGATTACTGCGAACCCAGCGAACCAGATGTATATCGTTATTCAAGAAGTGTCAAATATATTACGAAGTTCTTAAATTCTGAATTCAAGTAAATTTTTATCAACGGTAAAAAAACAATCTAAGAGCGCAATTGTAGATATATCTAATATTCTTGAAACAATAACCTTGCATCATCTTTCACTTATGTTTTGATAGTGTGTGACATCAATGCCAACATCATTATTTATTTATATAGCACTTTTAACCTTTCTTTTATCATAGATAATATGAGAAATTTATTTATCAGTACTTTGTAATAAAAATACGGAAATTGATAAGCATTGAATGAATCATTTGATATTTGAAAATGATGCAAGAATTTACCTTCTGTATTATTGTTAACTTCTTTGTGTATGTTTTCATTAAGACTCAACATATGTTTTGAAAAACTTAATTGTGACAACTTGACTTGATTATAAATAGAAAGTCAAATTGTTGAGCAAGAACTCTTAAAGAACATTATATTATATAATTAAAATTAAAAAGAAATTATAATACAATCAATTTACTTAAATATTAATATTTATACAGGGGTATTGTATAAATTTCAAAATATTAAATATTAAAAATAAGAAATCTGCTTCAATATAATGTTTATTTTTTATTAAAATTTCGTGGAAATGTATTTATCATAAACATAACAATATGGAATTTTTCTATTATAAATAACGTGCGCGTAAAAAATATGCAAACGTATACAAAAGCGCGAATTTTTTAATGTTAGTACTCTTGCTATATTTAATCAGTTCTTTAACAATCTTTAATAAAAAAATTTTTTTTTAAATTTAATTCTTTTTCTTAAGTATAAAGCATTACTTTTTTAATTCTACTTCATTATATAAATTGGTCATTTTTACTAATATTAAAATATTAACATATTGTTTATATGTTATATTTTAACAGTTAATATTTTCCTAGTTATAAATATTAATAATTGAATACAATAAAATACAGTAATAAATGCTTTATGTGCACACTTTTATTGTGTAAAGATGGTTGATGCAATAAATGATAGTGATCTTTTTTGGGGAGTCCCCGATTGAAGCAGGGGAGTATAAAATGAAACTCTAGGTTTCTGTTAGCTCAGTCTTTACACAAAATTTGTAACAGTAAAATGTATTGAAGAATTTACAAGTATAATATTTGAATTATTTATAATGGTTCCTGCTTTTTTATTTTATATTATTTTACTTTTTACAGAAATGGAATCATTTTTAGAGCTATTTGACACTGGGGAAGACAAATCTGGGAGAACTAAATCTTGGGATGAATCTGAAACTGAAGAAAATGATACATCTGATTCTAGTAATAGTACGAATGAAGACAATGAAGAAAGATTGCCTCCAGAACCAGAACAAGGAAACGTAGAGTACAAATTAAAATTGATCAATCCATCCAGTGAAAGATTCGAGCACTTAGTGACTCAAATGAAATGGCGTCTACAAGAAGGGCATGGAGAAGCCATTTATCAAATTGGTAATTATGTATATATATTTATTTTAAAAATATTTCTAAGCATTAATAAACACAATTATTAGTGACTTAAGTAATATAAATATTTTCATTACATTTTTTTAACTATATCCACAGGTGTAGAGGATAATGGTAAATTAGCAGGCTTATCAAGAGATGATATGAAAGCATCTTTAAAAACTCTAAAAGAAATGGCAACTAGATTGGGTGCTACAACCAATGTACTTCGAGAACGATTAACTCATCCAAAATCAAATAATAAGAAGTCAAAAGCAAAAAGTAACAAAATTGAAGAAAAAAGAGTAGCTGAAGTTTTAATACGTAAGCTTAGAAAAGATGACAGAGAAGCAGAAAGTGTTATAGATTTACGAATGGCAGTTATGGGAGGCCAAGATGCTGGAAAATCTACTTTACTAGGTATAATATTTAGTAATTAAAATTAAAAATTGCTTTATGAAGTTTATTATGTGATAATTTCTGGGAAATTGTGTACAGGTGTTTTAACACAAGGTGAACTAGATAATGGAAGAGGGAGATCAAGATTAAATATGCTTCGTCACTTGCATGAAATAAAATCTGGGCGAACTTCTTCTATATCTCATGAAATTATAGGTTTCGATAATGAAGGCCATGTTTTAAATTACGCTGAAATGACAACAGCAGAAGAAATATGTGACCATGCTTCTAAAGTTGTTACTTTCATAGACTTAGCTGGACACAGAAAATATTTGAGGACGACATTACTTGGATTAACAGGTAATTGTTCTAGTATAAAGTCTGTTGTGAATATTAAATATTGATGTATATTGGTCTCGAATTTTTGATATCCCTAGTTAAATAATTTTGAACCAATCCGTTTAAATCCTACTGTGGCAATTAATCCATTTTAATAGATTTGCTTCCAAAATGTTATGAGGGATGTATAGGTCTGTTTAATTTTTATAGAAGTTTTTATTTCTGCTATAAACTATTAATTAATAAAAAAATTTGTACATAAAAATGTTTATTTAATTGTATTTATAATGTATAATTAGAATTTTTCTAAAAAGTATATCTAGTTTTATTTATGGACATATTTCATTAGGTTATTCACCGCATTATGTGATGCTAGTTGTTGCACCTCCTATAAATGAAGTTGTGCAAGAGCACGTGGCTTTATGTCTTGCTCTTCGTCTACCATTTTTCGTTGTTGTTACAAAAGTCGATTTGGGATACTGTAATCCTCATCAGACTCTATCTCAATTAGAGAATATTGCAAGGATACAAGGTTGCAACAAGAATTTTGTCCTACACAGTAATAATAATGGCGATGCACAAAATAATGATCCTGACGTGATATCAGTATTTGCTGTTAGTTGTGTTACTGGAGAAGGATTAGATGAATTAACAAGATTTATTAGAGATTTATCACCAATAGAATCAGTGGCTCCAGATTCAGATCCTGATTCTTGCTTATTTCAAATAGATGAAACTTTCAGGTATTTATAATATTTTAATTTGCGCTTATTTTGTACACACAAGACAATGAATAAGACAACGAGAAAATACAGAATTGATGATATTTGAAATGGCAAAATTTTTTCAGAGTGGCAGGATCTACCGAGCCAGTACTAGGGGGATTGCTAATTAAAGGAGCAATTGCTTTGGGAACAAGGCTGTTGGTCGGCCCATCTCCTGATGGAGAATTTAGCCCAGTAAAAATCATTAGTTTACATCGCAACAAGGCGCCATGCTGTCTTGTGCGAGCATCACAAAGCGCCAGTCTGACTTTGGCACCTCCAACAAAAAGAGATCCTCCACTACCTCATTTACGCCCTGGTATGGTATTAGTTTCTATAAGAGACCATCCTCATGCAACTCTTTTTTTCCAGGTATGTCAAAATAAGAAAAAAATATTTATTCCTACGTAGAAACAACAAACTTATTTTGTTCTAAATCAGACTTTATCTTATATACGTTTTAATTGGGTTTAAGGCTTCTGTGATAGTTGTATATCACGCTACTGCTATTTACCCAGGATTTCAAGCAACGGTACACATCGGCAACGTGCGGCAAACTTGTATTATAGAAGGAATAATGGATATTAAAGAAGGCGGATTGCAAACAAATGATACTGCATCAGTATTGTTTAGATTCTTGAGTCATCCTGAGTATTTGCATGTTGAAATGCGACTTTTACTCCGGGAAGGACGTACAAAGGCTATAGGAAAAATAACACAAATTTTTCCATTAGTTAAATAATTTCACAAAATAGAGAGGTAAACAAAAGAAAGGAAGTATTTTTTCGATGTAGTCGAAACGAAGTTCAAATGTTTGTAACAAAAATCGTATAGATTTATCCTTTCATCTTGATAAAAATTAACATTGGATTATATCTTGTACTTTTACATTATAAATTGATTAGTATAGGGGAGACTTAGGCTTGTCTATGGGGTCAGTTTTGACAAGTGCCGATACCTGGTAAAAAAAACATATGTAGGAACGTCGCAGGTAATGCGGCTTACTTACAACCAGCGAGTATTTGGTGCGAATTTCATTCGCACATTACTTATCGTGAAACTGTAATTTATTTAAATGGGATTGACATCGATCATTTTTCGATTGACTTGTATAAGTTGTGTACGTTATAAGAAATATTACAATATGAAAAAAATTAGGCTTACTAACGGTCTCCCCTGTTTTACTTTCTTTCTTACGAAAAAGTTCGTTATAGAAGTTCTCTTCTTAAACTTATTATTATATAAAACTAACATTCGCGCTGTGAAAAATTTAATAATCTCTTATTTACTGAACAAACCATGTGTGACTAATAAGAAATCCTATAAGTATATTGATGCATATATATTATATATATTTATTTGTATAAATTCTTTATACATCGAGGGGTGTAGAAAAAATGTATAGAGGACGCGTTGTATGGATTATATAGTTAATAATCACAAATAAAATAAAATGAAAAAGAAAATATTAAAAAATATCAACATTCTTCGATATTTAATTACATATAAAATTTATTAGATGAATGACAATGTTATTAAATATATTGTCTCTCTTCATAGTAAAAAAGAAAAAGCAATTTGTCTTTGATAACTTTATTAAACAATTTAAAAAATTATTTAATACTATACATGCAAATTTATATATTCTATAAAAAAAATTGTGTATATTATGTAGCTTAGACGCTACTAAAGATTTTTTTTAGTGAAATTTATAATTATAGTACATGTAGAATATTGAATAAGTTAAGTAAGTATTGTTTATGATACAAAAAAAGCTTTCATTGAGCACTTTGCTTACGAACAGGTATTATTTGGTGACTTACAAGTATTCAATTATTTTTTTATTAAAAAGAGAATTCCCGCAATTTTGTGTTATTTATTTTTGTAATGCGCCATTTTTTGTAAACCAATTTGCATTGCTTACTAAATAAAAATCATTAAAATCTGAAAGTCATGTGTATATTCCAACATATTACAATTATCTTTACTAATTTTTGTTAATTATAAATACTTTATAAAAATTGCTATAAAAATGTAAAATCATACATTTTAAGGATATCTAATTATATTATTATACATTAATCTTTATTAATACACTGTATATTTAATACACTTTACTACAACTATAAAACTGAATTGTTTCCTATTTTTCTTTCTATAGCACATCAAATTTTCACTAAAAGATTTAAAATATCAAAAAGTTTTTCAGAGTAAAATTACTATGCTTTCTGGTGATATCCTTATTATTTATACTTATGATTCATGCAGAAAATACATTAATGAAAATCCAATTTTAATTCTGATCCATTTTAGTTTATCAATGTCTCCATTTTTACAAACATGAATTTTTGATTACAGGAGCTATGGCAAAATTGAAAACACCTAGCTAGAATCTTTAGTAACTAACTTTTCATGAATCTTTTTGACTAATTTTTCATCATTGTATTTTCATCACTTGAATGGTAATCAGAGCTCTGACAACCCATTAGACAAACGACGTTTAAAAGTTCGAAGAAAAAAACTCCACTTCCGTTTCACTTAAGTAACTCCTTATTAATTTCCGATTACATTTGGTATACTTCTGGAGGACGAGATGTTAAACAGACTGTGACGTCAGAGTAGGAGACGAACGAAAATAAAAGGAAACATCTTGAGATAGTTCTTTTAAAGTGTTTATTCTTACAGATCACTATTAGGTAGCTGCAAACTATCTTATAAAAGATCCTCTGTTGATTTTAAAACACTTTTCTTGATTATATAACTGTTTCTTTATTTACATTTTAAACGCATAAGTATTGAAATTTTATAAAGCTTTTTTTTATTTTTAGCGTCGTAAAACGCCTTAACGCAACAGTAGGATTTACAAAATTCACAAGCGCGGGCTTTATGTTTAATTCAGTAAACAATTTACCATTTTTTGGCAATTTACCCAAGAATCTCGGATTTAACTGATCAAAACATATAAAAATAGTCCATTTTCTCTGGCTCATACGAATTCATGTATGATGGACTAGTCCTAAGACTCTGTAGCTGTAACTTATGTATACTTATATTAAAAACTTATACTTCGATAATACAAAAATTTAGTTAGGTTAATATTAACCTGAAGACTACACTGCAGATAAAATAAGCTTTAATTTTTAAAGTCTGTAGATGCGTGATCTCTTGAATTCTGCCTGAATCTATACTTGAATTTATAGAGTTGAATGAAGTCGTAGAATTTTGTAAGAAAAATATTACAATATTTTTATTCGAGTATTTAGTAGGTTTCAACTTAAATTATTACAAATAAAAAAGTTTATTTTTTAAAATTTTTAATTTCTGTGAGTAGTTATAGTGGTTACTACTTTTGTGTATACTCATATTACTTATTATCGTTATATTATTCTGATTTATTTTGAAATGCATAATTTATTTTAACACAATTAAAAGAGGTTGTCTATACCTACTTGCCATCGTATTTGCCCGTAATAAAGGTACAGGGGGAATTAGTTGAGTTTATAGATACATATAGCTGATTGTGCTTTATGATTGCTTTGATATGCTCCCTTCATATCTATTTTATTCCAAGATCCAATAAGAATTGATAGAAAAAACCTATATAAAATTCCCAGTTTTTACGGGTTCTTCAAATTTTTTAAGGACTTTTTCCATACTAACAAATTTGACATTTTTTATATAATTCTGAAATGAAAAGTATAGAAATGCATTAATGACATACATACATTAATGCAGAACGAATAAGTGAAACTGTATGAATTTTGAAGGACGCACGCAGTGGTTAAAAATACAATTGATAGGTCATATAGGACTGCATTCTATAGAAGTGAAAATAAACGAATTCTCAACTGAATATTTTTATCTCGGAAGTCTCGACTGAACGTGGGATTATAGGAGAGGTCAATACGCATGGAAATCGTGATCCGTTTGTAGTTCTTCTATATACATATATATCTACTATAGGTATTAACCCATTAAGCCCGAAATGGACGTTATTCTAGACTTTTTCATCTATTCTTTATAATATGAAATCGGTCCTAAAAATGGAGATAAGTCTGAAAATTCGATTTATGAAGTCAGAATTTCAACAAAATGAATATTATAACCTTCTGACAGCCGGGACGACGTCATTTGGCGTCATGCAATAATTTTTCTTGAATTTTCTTACTCGGGGGCTGTTGAGGTTGCTGAGCATAAATATGTAATCAGAATTTCAATTTTTCAATTCCAAGATGGCGAATTCAAGATGGCAGACCAAAAATTTTAAAAATATCGTATTTTTGTCTAGTATCGGTCTCTCTACTTTCATGAGAAACGAAAGAAATAATAAATAGAAAAACATTATCTAGCATCCATTTTTGATCAAAATAAGTATCAAAATCGTTCTCAGCAATACTCAAAACCCTTAGAAAACTTTCTTTGCTGATATAAAAATTTTGAAAATTTCCCTTTACCACCGCCAGCCGGAATGACGTCATATGGCATCATTCCATGATCGGTCCACATATATAATTAATTAAGAAACATTTATATGGAAAATTTCGAGAAAGTTACACTTTTTCAGTAGGAAAAGTGCCGGCTGTCAGAAGGTTAAAAAAGTTCTGATTATCAATTAATTTTGCTGAAATTTTCCGAACTCTTCTCGAATACAGTTTGTTGACAGTAATGAAATTTGTTTCGCCTTGATTATTTTTTTAAGTCGGGACGCTATTACTCTAATACTAAATGTACGGAGAAAAGCTCGAGTTTAAGTAGTACCTATATATCTCAGTTATTCTATGGTAAATAGCCTTCAAATTTCGAATGAATTCATTTTAGGAAATCACTGAGATATTGTATCAAATAGTTTAAATATAGAAGAATTATAAATATAAGATAATAAAAACATATCAGATTCTTAAGAATTATTGGATAAAGCAAAATTTAAGATGCATACAATAAATAAAAAATTTGTGTAACTGTTAATAATATATTTGAAATCAAAATGTGTCTTTCTCGGCGAGTGTGAGTTTTAGGGCTGAGCGAAACTGCTAAACTCGCAAGAGCGAGAATAATAAGTAAATAGGTATGCGTCCGCGGTAGCATATACTATTTTTTTGTCCGAAGGCCGCAAAGTGAATTTTCGCGATCCGTATACAGGCCGTATCTAAATGTAATTTCGCGGTCCATGCCTTACATTTAGTATTTCGCGACCTCTATACGAGACGCAAAAATTCATTTTGCGGCCTTAGGACAAAAAAATAAATTTTAAAGTGATTCACAAATAGTATTTGTATGTTAATTATAAAAACTAAATTTTATTATTAGCTTTGTATAAATTGGACAATTGGCGATTTGGACCTCAAACGATAAGTACTAATACATTCAGTACTAGTTGGAACAATTAAATAATTTAATAGTCAGCATACGTGTGTATATTTGTATAGACAAGGCTTTATACATCTTTTTGGTAACTAATGCGGTTTGAAAGGGCAATGCATTTATACGTAAAGCATTGTAATAAAAAAGCCGTACGTATTTAAAGAAAACTGCGAAACTGATAAGGTAGGTACCCTACAATTTTTTTAACAAATGCAGTTTAGACAGATGTAGGATTTAATATTTGTTTTATATAAAATTTTATATTTTGACAGATAATTATAAATTGTATAAGCATCCACACATTTTTGTATTCTTTTGGTTTTCTTCTTTTTTTAGAAATGCTTGTTTTTAAAAACTTTTTTAATTTTTTTTTATTTTTTACGTTTTAGTTATAATTAAATTGTGTAGAGACATATATTGGGTATGTTCAAACATATTCGAATATTAAAAAATTAATAAATTAAAGAAATTAAAAAATTTGTATGTAACAATGAATTCACGTATTGTCATCCGAGACCAAAGTCTATAAAAAGTTACGCAATTTTTTATCGACAACAAGTGTTTCAAATGGAGCTTCTCAGATTTGATTACAAACAAATGTGACAGCAAGTTAAAGAAAAGCGAATAAAAATGTACAAAGAATTATTGCAGGTATATAGGTAGGAAAAAATCGAGATTTTTTAATTTTTTATTTTGTTACATTAATTAATTATTTATTCCGATTAAATTTAATCAATTATAATAAAGTTGTGGGTGAATGTAAGGGATCCTACATTAACTGTTAATATATCACATGCCCATACGGGATCCCATATGGCGTCCCCTGCGGGGTCTCATATTGGAACCTATATATAGGTGGTCATATCTGGGGTCTCATATGAGTATTTTCAACTTCAGCAATAAAATCCAAATACATGTATACATGTGCTACAACATCAGGAGCGCCTTTTGCACATTCTGGATGGGTTGCAAGAATGACGCCTATTGAATAATACTCTCGTATGAGAAGGAAAAGAAAGGTGGAGTTATTATAATTAATGAACACAGCCTTATAAATTTCACAGTTCTATTTTATTTCTCCCAATTTCTATTTCGGCTTCACGATTGAAGGGCCAGGTCAGAGTGCCGTCGCGCTCCCAAAGCGCTCGGCTCCTTACCTCGCTTTTGGACTCTCCCCCCGTTTTCGGCTTTGCTATAGTTGCGCGCGCGCTCCTCTTCGCGTGGAATCTCTCTCTCGCTCTCATCGCATACACTCTAGCAATTTAAATTGCTTGTATCAAATACGTATTATATATACTTCTCCCTCGATCTCTCCACAACCGCGGCTCCGGCCTAACAGCCACAGAAAATCCTACTGATTTCCTGCGCTGAAGGGTGACCTTCAGGACGCGGGAGCCGAACTCCCCTTTGCAAACACCCCCGAGCCGAGGGTGGCCTTAAGGCCGCAATACCGCTCACCGGTCTGCGCCTATGGCCGCGTTGAAGAGAGAGAGAGAGAGAGAGAGAGAGAGAGAGAGAGAGAGTCACCTATTTATACCCGTGAATATTTTTCTCATATTTTCTACGCAGGAATTTATTTTCGAGCGAACCCAACTCCCGTTTTCTCCTTTGCCCCTTCAATCGCTTGACCTACTCTATGTTTTCCTTTTCGCTCGTATACACTATCTTACAATAAAGTAAACATCGCAGGAATTTCGTACGATACAGTCTATTTTTTGCATACAGTTAAATTATTTAATAGCGCGTATACATTTTACAATTTTCGCCGTTTTACAATGGTGGTTCGAATCTACATAATAGCTGCAGCCTATATTATACTTCTATTCTTTATACGATTAAATAAACAAGGGTAAATGTATAATTAACAACAATTTGAATTAATCACCAAATCACATCTATCTACTTTAAATGGATTATTCTTTTTCGGCAATCTTTTACACCTATTAAAACCGGGATTGAGCCTTCGGAAACTAAAGGACCGCCACTGTCACCCTGGATGAATTAAGTAATTATCATTAAATTTTATTATTATGTACCGTAATATTACCGTATATAATTTGCTCAAAAATATTATATGTTATACAAAAAGACAGACTTACGTGACAAGCACCTTTGTGTGCGTCTACGTATATACACATTTCGTAAGGGGGATGATAACGAACATTCTTGTGAGTTTCTGTAAGTTATCTGGTTCTATACGTTTAAGTGTGTATCCCCAACCAGCAAGGGTAGCACATGACCTTTCGACTGGCGTCGCTCTTGGCATTGCAACCTTTTTCATTCTCGAACTCGGCGATATGTCTATTCTTTGCATTAACTGTAATAAGAAATAACTAAGTGAACAATTGTTAATTAGAGTTATTGAATTAAAAAACAATTAATGTGTGCACTTTATTGTTATAATGGGTTTCTAATAAATTAAATTTTTTTACTAATGTAGATGTTCAATGTCAAAATTTTTATTTATTAAAATGCATTAGCTGCTTAGTGCTCTAAAAATCCTCGAATACTAAAACTATAAATTTTATATGAATATTACCGTCAATATGGCAACGTCGTGCTCTCCAGGCTTCTTGCCATGCCAGTTGTTGTAGTCATGGAGCTTTTGTACACGGTATACGAATGGTTTCATCGTCCTACTGTTAGTACCAGCAACAACAATTGTGTTCTCTATGGTATATCGCTAATGATAGAACCTCCGCAATGATGTACATTAGTATGTTCATTTCTTAATGATACGATGAATGGAAATTCATTTTCTCTAGCATCGTCTCCGTTGACTAATGGATTACATTTAACTTCTAAAGATATGTGAAATTCAATTGAGTTAATTAATAGATCTTTTCTCTAAAGGATAAAAATAAAAATCACGTATATAATTATCTATATAAACTAGTAAATTCTTTATTTACAATTTTGCATACCCAAATCCCTTTTATACTTAGATCATACAGAATCTGCAGCTTTCATTAATTTTGCGGCTTCCTAATTTTAAAATCTCACTAGCCTTGTCATTATTAAAACTAAAATATTTGCTTATATTCGTATAATGTAATTGTTATTTTACTACTTAATAGTTGTGTACAAAAAGTTTTGTATAAATGTTACTGTTACAACAAAATCATGCAAATAAGTAAACATAAGTATACAATAATATTATAAATTTTATCTTAATTAATTAATTTCCCCGGGGAAAAATGATTTATACATAATTATATATAACTATATATAATCCTATATATATATTTATATAACCATATATAATAATCTATGGTTATATATAAATATATATGTATATTTATATATATAATTATATATGACTATACACATATGTACACGTAAATGTATAATCGAATATGGTCATACAAAATTATATATAATTCTATATGGTTTGCCAGAATGGTCACATAGGGCGGATTTTTATGCGATTATATATAATTGTATAAAACCATGTGCAACTATATATAAATATATACATTTACGTGTACATATGTGTATAGTCA
>UELV01136759.1:0-17728 GCA_900490015.1 Megastigmus stigmatizans
GCATGGAATTTTATGAAACTGCAATGACATAATGTTTACATCATTTCTGAGGTCGTAACAGAGCGTTTTTTCCGAAAATTAATAGCTATCTTTATATATTTTGTTCAATACGAAATTACGGACACTACCGGTAAGGTAGGAATCTTTCCGAGGGTCGCACATCCCCTTAAATAAATAAATATTTGTAATATTGAATAAAAATTAAAATATTATATAAAGATTAACAATGATTCATTTCTTTTTAAAATAATATATACAGAAGTAATTTGCAAAGCTCGTAAATTTCTAACTTTTTTATCAATCGAATTACTACGCAAAAACTACTCTAAATCACTGCTCTAGAATATGGGTAGTTAGTGGTATGAAAATAATAGAAAATAACAAAGGATATATTCTATATGATTAGTTATAGACTGCGGGAAGCTTAAAATGCGAAAAATTCGAAGCAATAGGAAATCCGCAGAGCCATTCGCGTTTCTTCGAGCAGACGTAAATCGATCTAGCTTGTCGACGACTTAATTCGTTTGTGCCTATCGCTGTTATATCGCTGCAGCCCCCCCGCAAGGCAAAACTCAATTTGATCCCCGCGCAACGTGATTTCATTTGCCGACACAGAGTGAGTGAGAGAGAGTGAGCGTGAGCGTGAGCGTGTGAGAGAGAGAGAGAGAGAGAGAGAGAGAGAGAGTTGGCTGGGCTCGTCTAGGCGATCGTCGACCGCGTGGGGCGCGCAGCATCGCTAACTGACAATAAGTTACCGGTGTATAGCTTCGTTCTCTGCGGGACAAAAAGCGATGGGACTACTGTGCGCACGACTCGCGTAACAGGGTTTCGCCGCAAAGTAACTTCAAGTGATACCGACTGCCGTTCGATAGTCTGTGCAACTCCATTAATAATTCAAATTCGCTCTTTGGAGAGGCCGCTCGATGTGCGCCTCCATGTGTCAATTTCAATCGAGTAACCGTCCAGAAAATTTTTCACTGAATCCTATGAATTTGTAATGCATAAACGTCCATCAAACTTTATTTGATACACCGGCTGCATCGATGAGTACAGATTGATCGTTACGTTTCACCATCAATTTATTCACGCAGTAATCCTCTTTGTAATCTTTTTACATGTTACATAAATGAAATCTACTTTGAATCTCGTACTGCTGTAAGCACGAATGAAAAAATTTTCTAAACGCTGTGTTGCAATATTACGATATTGTTATTCAATGTTAATGGACGTACAAATTCTTGTCCTTTCTAGGATCCGCACTGTTTTGCAGATCTATTACTGGGTAATGAAAAATAATTTTATTTTCGACAAACTCTTATAGGTATTAACGTTGCAATAAAATATTATCTACCAACACATTAAAATTTATTCAATATCTATCTTATAGCTATAAACGAATATAAACGAAATTTTTATAAAAATGCTTCCCAAAATCAGTTAAAAATTGTACACAGAAATAAGAACAAGCGCTATTAAAATCTAGTTTAAAATAAATAAAATTATTTTGAAAATTTTTCACGTCAAACCTAATACACTGCATAGAAATCAATTTAAATTAAAATAATATTTTAATCTTATTTTATTTTCAGTAAAAAACGAACCCACCCGATTTTTGGGGGAAGGTGTATCCTTCAAAGCGAAGCTCATCGGTATTTTGGAGGTATCAGAGGCTCGCGGCGATCGAATGTGTCAAGCCGCGCTTGCCGATTTAAAAATGGCGATACGTGCAGCCGGAGAACACAAACAACGGATCACCGTCCAAATCAGTATCGATGGGCTTCGCTTACGAGATGAAAAAACCGGAGTACGTATATTATTAATTATTTTTTAACTTTGTGGTAATACTTGAAATTCTACAATTTCGAAATTCTTTTTAGGATTGTTTGTACCACCATCCAGTTCACAAAATATCGTTTATAGCACAAGATATGAGTGATTCACGAGCATTTGGCTACATTTTTGGTTCACCTGATACTGGTCATAGATTTTTTGGAATTAAGACTGATAAAGCAGCGAGTCAGGTATTTTATAACCCAATCTTTTTTTTTAGTATTTACAAGGAACGATAAATGATATCACATTTTCTTAATATTAGTTACTGAACTCGAATTACAGTTTAATTTTATTTTCTTATTCAGGTGGTTATAGCTATGCGTGATCTTTTTCAAGTTGTATTTGAATTAAAGAAAAAAGAAATCGAATTAGCAAAGCAGCACATCGAACAACATAAAGTTATTAGATGTGTTGCATATTCAGTTGAACGATCACCAGATACCAAGGTTTGTTTTATAGGGCTTTAATATTTATCAATGCTAAATGAAATAAAATAATAAAATTATGAAAAGAAACAGGAAAGATTAAAAATTGCACTTTTTAACATAGGGCGCTGCTGGAAGTGAAACATCACTTCATAGAACAGGTTCCGATAGTGATAGAGCTAGGAAAAACGAAACACAAAGTGGGGTAGTAGCTGATTTGTTAGACTTGCAATTCGAATTGAACTCACTGCAGCAAGGAATTCACCAAATGGATAAAATAACACCTGATAATCCTAGGCCTGTCGAAGATCCATTCGAAGCCGATCCATTTGGAGACTCTTTTGCGAATATGAAGGTAGATTGCAAACTCTTGACTTTAAATATGAGAAATATACTAATGATTTTTTTCATTTTGTTAGATAAAAGAACAAATTCAACCGATTTTACCTCCTCCACCTTCATCTTCGAAGCGTGGCCATTTTGAAAGACAACAAACAGTTCAACAAACTCCAACGTCTGGCACATCTAGTCCAGCTAATATTGTTAATAGTAAAACACCACCGCCTCAAGGCTCAGTACACTGGTTTGATAAAGAAACAGAAGAATTATTTAACGAGGGTGAAATATCCAATTTAACCAGAAAAAATTCTTCGAGCGATGAAGAGAAAGATCCGGTAAGCCAAATACGTACATAATATTTTCAAACTATTTAAATTTATAAATTTACTTTAGTCGTTCAATATTACTGATACATTTTTATATGACTTTTTAGCCTTCTACATCGCTACAGCAAGATCACTATAAACAAGTAGACATATTTTCAGAATTAGATCCACTTGGTACAGGTACCAAGAAACCTTATATAGACAAAAAAGATTTTTTTCAACATTTAAAAAATCCACCAAAGAAGGTTTTGAAAGATTTAGCATCAACGAATTCAGAAGATACTTTTCCTACAAATTTTAATATAACATACGATTCGGAAGCAAATAACACTCAAACTTCTGAAAGTGAAACTAATCAATTTAATGACAGTGAATTCGCAGATTTTGATAAATTCAAAGAAAGAGATATGTCTACAACAGAAAGAACGTCACCCAAACCACATCATAAGGAATCTCATAAAAAAGCAATGCAACATCAATCATTGTCAGTTTCTTTACCACCGGAAGACACTTCGACGCCTAAAAATTCTTCTTATGGTTATGCAATGTCCAACTCTATGACTTCCAGCAGATATGATAGAAAAGATTCTACTGAAAATATACAATCCTTAGTGAAATTGCCGAGTCCTAAAAAATACATGCATTCTACGCGTAAAACTGACTACTCAGAATATTCTTCAAATAAATCTCAATCGATCGATCGATCATTCCCTGTTGATTTTTCATCCACGAGCGAATCACCAGCATCACCGTTGAGATCTTGTTCTTCTGGAGCTAACTCTAGGTTATCCAGTTCAAGTGCAGAAATGGAAAATGTTCCTGAGCCTCCACCAAGGGGTGCTGGAAGTATTTTAATCAATCCTCCTCCACTACCACCAAAGAAACATAGTAGCAGAAGTGGAATAAAACCACCACCAAGGCCACCCCATGAGGAGGGACACTTTCATTATGATTTCCTCCTCGAACGAGAAGAAGGTTCACCATCCCCATCGCGAAAAATGCGAGGAACAAGTTCTCCCAAAAGTACCAAAGGAAGATTTGATGATAATTTTAGTCCACCCTTACCGCAATTACCTAAACGATCTGATACAAATTCAGTATTTTCCAATTCGAGTTTTGAGGATTCATTTAATTCTATGATCCAATCTCCAAAATCAGTAATTGATACTACTCTAACCAATAAGCCAGAAATCAACTGGGCGAATCTTACAAAAGATATAACATTGAGTCAACTAACCTCAACTTTTTTAACAGATTTAGCAGATAATTTAGGAATGTCAGTAGCTGACGTTACAAGTTTAACTTTACAACAATTAACAGAGTGTATAGAATCGTTAGCGAAAAAAGAAAATACGTCAGAAAATAAAACTAAATTTTCCGAACCCATTCCTAATACTTCAAAAGAAATTGACAATAGTATATCTAATAAGACACAAAAATCAAAAGTTACTGAGACTTCTTCTGTTGCAAATGAACCACTTTTCAAAGCTACTTTCGATCAAGAACCAAAAGCAGGAAGTTCCCATAATTATGATAAGTATGCTGTATTTCGAGAGTTGCTAGAAATGGAACAAAGCAATAATAAAGATTTGACATCCCAAAAATCCAGTGAAGAGGAAGAACCAATCACATCTGAAAATCAAGAAGAACCAGGCGATTTTGAAGATGATGCGCAAAGTGATGAAATAGACGAAACCATTGCTTCATTGGCTAATTTAACTGTCAAATTACCACCAGTCTCTGAAAATCAATCTAAAGAAGTTTCAACATACTACGAAATGAAGTCGAGTACAGAACGGCTTGGATCCCCGATAGAAAATAATAATGTTCCACAAGAGGAAACTGAGTCAGAAGAACAATATCATAGTAAAGAAAGTTTTAAGAAAAATGATTCCTCTTCTAGCCTATCGAAGATCCAAAATGATGCAACAGAAAAAATGGAGAATGACGAAAGTATTGAAGACACTAGAAAATATGACGATTCTAAAGATTCCGATAGCTTTATCATAACAGCTGAAGAAGTGAATGAATTATCAAAAATTGTTGATAAAATCTCAGAAATAAAACCTTCAGTTTCAACATCTAGTGATAAATATGCAGCTTTACGTGAAATAATAGAAGAAACTGAACAAACGTCCATAAAAACTGATAATTTTGTAACTTCTCCGAATAAAAGTTCTGTAAGATCTTCCGCTGAAGTAGATTTACAAGGTCTATTCTCTGATAACTTTTCACAGCAAACTACTTCTATATCTGCGAAAATTATAACGAAGAAAGATGAGGACACAAAAACTACTGTTATGGATATATTTGAAGAAATAAAAATGTTAAATACAGATACACACCGCTCAAAAGATGTCAAGCCTTTGGCATCCAATTTGGAGACTATATTCTCTACATTTACAGATACAAAATCAGAAAAAGAAAATACAAAAGATGATGAAAATTGGGCCAAATTTGAATCAAACGTTTTCCAATCTGATAAATCATCGGGAGAAGGACAGGGATCTGTTGGGGGTACATCACCATGGTCTCCGGAAGGTAAAGAATTTAGTCGTGAACCACCACTTAAAAGAAATGTACATCGACATTCAGGCGAAAGTGACAATGAGTGGAAAGATGACGAGGAAAGTGAAGAAAGCAATGGCAGAGCAAAAGTAGAAGGTTCATGTTATACTCGGCATCCAAGATATGACCTACCACCTTTTGAGGAAAGACCTTTTTACGAAGAATCTGCAGAGGGAGATAAAGATCGAGTGTTTCGTGATAAAATGTGTAGAAAAACAAGAGGTGCACCCTGGATGAAAAGTGGACATAGAACTCGTGAGCCTTTGTCGTGGTACGACGAAGCTAGGTGGGAAGAAGAACGCATGCGACACCTTCATAGAAAAGTTCCTTACAAAGATGAAGAAGAATACAAAGCTTATTGGAAATGCCGACCAAAACAAAGACCATGGAATGGAGAAAGAGAAGGTTTTTGGGGGCCTGATCATCCATTCTACGAAGATGAGTGTAAAAGAAGGATGGCTTTGTGGAGCGATGAAGAACGTGATAGTAGAGAGAGATTTAGCAGTCAAGAGAGTATGAGCTATGAAGATGATGAACAACGGTGGTTTAGACGAGAATATGATAGGAGAAGATATGAAGACGATAGTATATTTTGGAGAAGTCGTGGTCCTGAAGGAGAGTATCCCCCCAGAGAGGCCTATAAAAAACACGATCCGCATTACTTCCGGGAAGGAAGAGATCGAGATCGACACTACGATTACCCTCCTAGTTGGGAAGAGGAATACGGAGGATCTAAGCGTCCTGAAGATTCTCCTAGATATATTACTAGGAAAAAGCATTGGCCAAAGAGACCAAATAGCGCCAATGAAGGAAGAGAAAAGTATGTAGATATTAGACAAAAATGTGCTGTATCGAGGTCAGAGTGTAGTGACAATGATGCTGATCCATACCATCGTCCGTATAGATCAAGAAGTCGAGAAAGTTATTGGGGAAGCGATCAAGAGTTTGAAAGTTGGGGTGATAGGACTTATTGGTCTGAGGGACAAGATGCTAAAAACGAAAGTTTGCATAGGAAACGAATGAATAGGCATCGAGCGAGACCACAACCAAAATCTCAAAGTTCACCATTTGAGGATGACTTTACTCAAAGCATAGAACGCACTGAAGCCCCAATCGATCCAGTCAGCACTGAGGCTCGCATTCGCCCAGATGTTGAAGTGAAGCAACCAGCAAGCCCAAGAAGTCCTCGAGGAGCAAAAGACCAAGTAAGAAGAGAACCGAAAACATATAAAGCTTCAAGTTATTTTGATGATGATCTTACACCAACAGCAAGTGCTTCGAGCGATGCCTCAGATAGACAAAGGATAGGTTCCGATTTAAAAGTAACGCCAGAAGAATTGCCTCCTGACGTAAAGGAGCCTGCTGTTGATGGTTTTGCATCTGAAGACAGTGGACGTGATTCCTTTTTTAATGGTGATCCGAGATTTGATGACGATGCATTTGCATTCCGTTCTGAACTAGAAGATCAAGTGCCCGAACGCGCCACAACGTTGCCAGTAAAAAACTCAAGGCATCTGAAATATTCGAATAGTAGGGGAAAAGGTGATCAGTATATCAAAAAGTCTGAATCTATAAATATATTTAGCCGTGAAAATGATCCATTTGATGATGACGAATTCTTCAATTGATCAAAAAAACCAACTGATTTCTTTCGTACTACAGCAAAACCTCGAAAAGGGATCAGTGTATCTTCATCACATTCACCTTTGCATCATTTGTATAAGATGCACCGCTTTTACCCTTTTGGATACAAGTGAAGTGCGTATTTCATTTACAGCTGCATGGAAGAATAATATTTTTGTACTACGTGAAAGCGAAAGTTATCCCGCTTTCCTTTCACAATGTAGAGAATTTTTAAGAAACCTGCAGTTTAATTTATAATACAATTGGTAAATAAATACTTTAATTATTGACATTATACGCGAGCAATATATTGTACGAATGCATTTAGTTTAGAATGAAACATCACGTGCAATTTAGGAAAATTGAAAAAAAAATTCGTTAATATGTAAAGGATGAGATATTGTTTATCGTGCTTTTTGAATCTCGGGAATTTTATGTATCATATTATTGTTAGTTAAATGTTCAACCAGCAAAGTTTTAAAGAGTGTGGTTAAACCAGAATAAGAATTTACCAGAAGAGAATCGCGAATCATAGAATAAATAAGTTTTGTAGAGAAAACGTTGTTTTGTTTCTGCAGTCGATCTACGAAATGTCATAAAATGTATCGACTACGAAGATAGGGCGAGTGAGGAGTGTTCGAAATGGAGTAATAAAATATGAATTAAGTAAAAACTGATTCTTTAACATGTATATAGTTAATAATATTTGTAAGTTCAATACCTTTGTTAATAACATTCTCTCCAATCAAACATTGGTTTTATATTACTGGCTTCTTCATGTTCAGAACTTATATTATTTATAACATACGATGATAATTTTACTGTAGTTAATTTATTTATTATTTTTGCGTTGAGTCATTTGGTGTAGAGAATGTATTGTCTTTTTTTATATTGCTAGTGCGTACAACTTATTTATGTAAAATTTATATTTTTATTTTTTATCATTTATTTATTACATCCATGTTTATAAATGTTTTATAAAGATTATTTTGATGTTTATTTATTAATATCAAAATAAAATGAAAAGTTTTTTGTTTTAATTCTGATCCCTGCAATTTTAAAAATAACAAAATAGAAATTTCATTATTATCCAATCGACAAATACCGTAGATAGATAATTACTTTTTTTTAGTAAAATTGGAAAATTTATTACATAAGGTGCGTGAAAAAATTAATTATTTATATTTCCAAATATTACAGAGCATGTAAAATTTTGTTTAAACAAATTTGAGATAACAGTATTCAATGCTTACTTACACATGCTTCTATTTTCGTAAATTTCTGTGTTATTTATAAATCTTTAGTTCTTATTAATCGAATTCTCTGTATATAACAAAGACATTGTTATAAAATGGTTTTGAAACTTTAAATAGACAGAAATAGAAAAAAATACCCGTAGTATTGTAATATACTTCATAAAATAGATTTATGCAATAATCAACTTTTTTAACAATAATTTATTAAAGTATTGATTGCAAATAACTAATGCATGATTTTTCAGCACACCTGAATAAAAAAATGTATACAATACAGTTATAGTTTGCTTCCTAAATATTCAATACAAGTAACGAAAAAAATATTTAAATATCAATTAATTGGCTTGGTTTTTTTCACTTTCATAAGATATCATTTATGAATAAATCTTTGTAAGAAGCATTATGAAAAAATCAGTTAAGTTTATTGATGCAAACTAATTTGAATCTAAAAAAATTCATGAATATTTATAGATATTTACGGTTGAGTGCACATTCTTTCTGTAGTACTTTTTATGAAAAATTAACAAGATTTTGTACGAAATTGCATTGCATTTCAGGTTATCGGTATTTAATTTAATAACATTTGTACGTATTTTAAAGATATTATCTTATACTATTATACTATTATACTATTATACTAAACTATTATACTATATTATGATTCTATTATATATGTTGGATATTAAACATTGTTAAATAAATTTAAAATATAAAATTTTCAATAATTCTATCAAAAACTTCTTACTTCAATAGTTCTATAAAACGAATCCTTAGGATCATTACTTGTTCGATAAAACTTAATAAAAACAAAAATTATTTGATTCTTTTTATGATGAACTTATATTGTTCATTATACATAAAAAACAGAAGATATAATTTATATTTATGAATAATAAATATAAAACTGAGTCGTTAAAGTGAGTATTCTTTTTTCGATATAATTTATTGAGGATACAAAAGAAATGCAATTTTAATGTTAAAACTAAATTTTCTTCTGATAATGTTTTTATGCAATTCTTTGAAATCTCATGTGAGATTTATACGCAGCTCTTACCATATTAATTATTTTATTATGTATCTATAAATATATAGGGTTTTTTATCAGTACATTTATGTATTTAATCTTATACAATCAACTCATAATTACTTTAAATATTTTACTACACCTACATTATATCCCGATAGAAAAGTCAATGAAAGTTGTTGAGATAAATAGTTCTTTTTGTTAATAAAATCTCTATGAAAAAATGAATATTAAATAAGAGCATTCCTTTAGTTTAGTTACGATTTAAATATTTATCTATCAAATTGGAAGCTTTATCATATTCCTGATTAATTAACGGGATGCAAATTTCTACCTCACCGATATTACAATATTTAGCATAATTTACATTCTACGAAAATTTCACATTCCATCCTAAAACTTTGTAGATATACTATTCCCAGTATATCCACAAAGTTTTAGGTCCAAGTAGTCTTTATATATCTGGTTAAATTTACTTGAATCATAATACTGTACTGCTTAAGGATCGTCACATCCCATTCAATACATTCGTTATTGATTTTATAATAATTGATATCTTTACCTTAATTATAATATTAAAATGTTCTTAAATTACAAATATTTGAAATTAGGTTTGCTTATACATTGCAACATTAATTTTGTAAAAATAATATTAAAAAGTTGCTACATTTGCATCTCACATTTTTTATATGTATATTTCTAACGTGTTAATTTAAGACAGTAAATCAATCCATGACTAAAAAGAAAAAAAAAAGAAAAAAATTATGTAAGCCATTAATTTTTAAACGCCGGCTAATTATTAAAGGATCTGAAAAAATAGAATTAGAAAGCATTATATCAAATTAACCGTCATTCATTTTTTAAAAGTCTTAAATAAGCTAGTATATATATTATTCTATAAAATTTAGAAGCATGACTTCGGTGAATATTTTTAGTCCAGTCATGAATGAAAAGGAGGACCGTGACGAGGACAGAATAAAAAAGGAATTGTGCAAAACCTACGTCGTCACTTACAAAATAACAAATTAATTGATTATATGCTTAAGTAGTTTTTTGAATCTACAATAAATTAAGATCTAATAAATAAATCTATTTTTAAAAGATGTCAATATCCGCATTAAAAAGTGTTTGCTTCAAACATTAAAAAATAGTTTAAATATATACTTTGCTGACGGAGCACTTGGCGCGCTCGTACTACTTTAACACCTAGGCTGCAAAATTTTTGAAGTTTTGGGTCAAAACGAATGCTTTGTGTGTGTGTGCGCGCGCGGCAAGGTTCATGTATATTAAAATGCTCTCGCCGCGCTCAACTATATTAATAATTTCATTTCATCCTGATCCTGAGTAACACTCGAGTAAAGCGTTCACTTATTTGAAATTCAATCGGATGCAAATTCGCTGTGCGGTATAACGATGCACACAGACGGAACGAGCCATGGCGCGAATGAGACTGAAAGGAGATCTGCAGTACCGCTTAGTAAACACTTATCGATTTTACCAAGCCTATGGAATATTAATAAATCAGAGCTTCAAACTTTCGTCCCGGTAATATATATCGATAACGATTCAAGTACATTGGTAAAAGGACGAGTAGCCGCATATCGTTTCGCCTCAAAATTGGAATTATATTTTAATTGTGCGCTACAATCTTACGAATCTGAAAGTGTCCAAAAAATAAATTCATTTGGAATATAATTATTAAACTATCATAAGGATATGAATAATCATATATTACTAAATATCACACTATAGATTTTCACGATTGTCTCGCAAAGCGCGTATAGACGTTACACTTTCGCCTACTTTGTAAGAAACGTCCAGACAAGAATTTTAAGGTTTTATCAAGTCCATAAGTACGCAAGTTTTTCGAGTGAGCATATACCGTACGCTTTTTAAAAGGGCGCATTTACCATCCGCATTATACAGTTATACGCGCATTTTCACTTGGCGCCTCGCGCTATCGCTGCGCGAATATTTTTCTCTTTATACTTGGAAGGTCTCTCTTTCTCTCTTTCTCCCTGAAAAATTCAGCTATAGAACACAACGGGTCGACAATCCCAATTATAAACATTTCTCGTGCCCTTTTGGAGTTGCATTTGCCAAGTGGGTGTGTGTGTGTATGTGTGTGCTCCCGGTCGCGGTTCATTTTGCCAGCCCTATCGTACAGAGGCGCTTAGCCCCCCTCGCATTCTCTTTTATAACAAAAGTACTTTTCGAGCCTCAAGTGTGCGTTGGGTTGTGCTCGTAGGTAAGTAAAGCGGAACCTACAATTGTGAAAGAAACAAGAAATCTTAGGTATTGTTTTAACTGCTGCTATTGTGATGAAAAGTTAGGAAGAAAAGATTTTAAATTTTCAATCTAATTTTAGCTCCTTTTTTTTCATTTTTTTGCAATTATATTAAATAATTCTGATACATGAAAATAATATTTTCTAATTATTTTCTTTAAATCAGCGTAATCTAAACTACGAATAAATCATTTAAAATAATAAAAACCGTTTTATTAAATTATAACTTTAGTAAATTATGGTATTAATTATTTTTAAGTATATTGTATAGTGTTATATTTAAATGATTTCAATTCACTTATAGTAACTTAAATATTATGATAAAATAATGTAAAAAATTAAATGCTAATAGTAACCATGTATTTGGGTCAGTCAGAAAACATCGTACCAATTAAAAATACCATCAATAAAAAGGTAAAAATATTTACTGGCATTAATAATTCTTAGAGTATCGGAGTAAATAAAAGATCAACTCCTCATCCTCAATAAGATACTCCATTTACGCACTTCCCCTCCACAAGAAGATTATGGAAAAAATTATAATTTTCATTGTAAGCACATTTGGCGGGCGTAAAAGCTACTCCTCGCGGCAGTCGCGCGTGTGTGTACAAGCCATTTCTCGGCCATTGATCGCTGCATAATGTATAAATATACCCACTGTAACGCCGGCGCGCACAATATCGTACGATCATGCATGCGACTTCGGGAGCGCAAACCAAGGCAAGTTGATACGCGCTCACCTCAGCCTGCATATTCATAAAGACATTTCGTGCAGATATATGCGTGAAACTTTCCAATTCGAACGCGCTATATATATATGAAAAAAATAAGACGAGAGCGAAAGAGAGGGATATATACAGAGCAGTGCAGCTATATAGCCAAGGCGAGAGGGTGATAATTTGTTAGCGTGCATCGCGCGCGCGAGCCGAGAAGCCGAGAATCGCCCCAAATGCGCAAAATCCCGTCGAAGTGTGCAGAGCCCGCGAGCGCGCGCATTGTTTCCTTGTTTGCCAGGTGTTTCGAGTACTCCCGTGGAGTGCGCGCAGCGGCGGCGGCGACGGCAGCGGCGGCTGCGCCATTGTGCGAGAGAGCGACCGAGAAGTCGGTTGTGGCGCAGAGCTTCAACAAAGCCGGGGCGGCCCGATCTAATGCTCTTTTATTGTGCATTGTACTGCTGCTGCTGCTACTGCAGAGTGTGCGAGAGAGAGAGAGAGAGAGAGAGAGAGAGAGAGAGCACAGAGGCTCTAGCAAACCAAGAAGCGGGGAACTCACAAGGCGAGGACTTTGCGCGAGTTGAATGCTCGTCGTGGGGTGGCCGCCACGTACGAGTCCGTCTATGTGTGTATTTTATGCTCTGTGTATATGTGTATGCTCAACTTGCTGCACACTCGTCGCTTGATTTTCTCTCTTTCTCTATCTCTCTCTCACTCTACGGTCAGCCTACAAAGATTCACGAACAATTGCAGATAAATGCGGGAGCTCTATGTTTACCGAATCTCTCGAGTATGATATATATTTAGCAATACCTACAAAAGATTTGAGAAAAATCGATCGAGCGTTTTTAAAAGCAAGCATGTGTATCGAGTCGCTCAAAGTTATGCCCTTTTCGTTACGTTTTGCTTTATGCTGAAATTTGATGATTTTTTTGGCTATTCAAATATAAGTAGTTTCCGAAATCAAAATCATATAATATCAACATTGATTCAGTTGAAATATTTATTTATGTTGGTAACAAATTGTAAAATATTATAAAGTTTCTTTTGAGTATAAGCAATATACACAGCAGCAACCCATCGCAAAGAGTTTTATACAATTTGGTAGTGAATGAAAACTAAAGTGAAAAGCCAATTTTCCATAATTGATTGCGAACAAAATGCTATAGGTGTATCCTAAATTGTTAAAAAACTTTTCTCTCTGCACTTCACTTTTCTATATGTATACTGAATGGCATATGATCCTACACAATAGCTCTTTAACATCATCCGAGGTTCTTCTGTTTTCTGTATAATAGCCGAACTCCAAAAATTAATACATTAATGCCAGAAATTTTTAAGATAATAATTTTGTTATTTATACAATACATAATATTATACCAATATGCTGTAGGCATTAAGAGCATTTGTTATAAAAAAACATTGTTTGAGAATATAGTTAGTTGGCGAAAAAAATAATGTATGTCTGTTTACGTATTTGCTCGCAAGCTTCCAAATATTTTTGATAATAAACGTTTTCATCAAAGAGAAAGTAAAAAGAGTAAATGTATTATTTGGCCAAACAGTTGGGACAAGCAAATATGGATTTTCTCATAATATAGCTGAACAAACAAATGTAATTAGTAATAAAATCGTAAATAAAAACTATAAGTAAGTCAGCTTTCGTAAAGAAAACGCCAGCTATATAAAAAAAAGAAAGTGGCAGAAGAAATTCGTATACGCTTATTAAACGCATTGTTGGCGAAGAAGGCAAACAAAGAAGATTAATCATAAACCGCCCCCTAAATGTTTGAAACTTTAAAATATAAAGCGCTCGGCGCAACAGAGAGCGCGAGCGAGAGAGAGAGAGAAGCGAGAGAATAAAGCAAGTGCAGCACAAAACAAGGAGAATAATTTCCTCAGTGGAGAAGCGTCGGGAGGGTGGCAAGAAAAGTGGCGTGCGCGGGGGTGGAGGAAGTGGGAGGGGGGAGGAGGGAGAGCGGGGGGTGGGCGCGGGAGCGAGCGGAGGAGAGATACAAGCGCTAAGGTTTGAGAACGAGGAAAGTCTCTCCCTCTGGTTAAAGCACGAAAGTGGCATCTTTGAAAAGATGCAAAGCCGACAGTATTCTTTGTGACGGGCATAAAATGCCTCGCCGGTATAGGCCTCTTCACACTCCTTACTCTTTACACTTTTCGCCTTGCCTGCGCTGCTATGCTGCCTCGCCGCTTCTGCTATACCTTATACTACTGTGCACAGAGCAGCTCGCGGCGGCAGTATAGCAGCAGCAGCAGCCACCACCGCCGCGCGCGCGCTACGTTATCGTCCTTCAAGACATAGCGGAGTAAGAAAGCCAAGCGCGCAGCAGCCGAGATAAAAGATGAGAGAGTAAGAGGGACAAAGATGCAGAGAAAGACAGATTGTGAGAGAAAGAGGGGGGGGGGTAGCCGGAAAAGGAGGACGGGAGCAAAGAAAGTCTGCGGCTCTGCGTGTGTACGTGTATGTGTGTGTACTTCTCTCTTCCCCTACGTTTTACAAGCTTCCCTTTAGGGGCGGGATATTTACCAACATCCAAGATGGCGGCGTAATCTTTCAAGCTCTCTCTCTCGCTCTCTCTCTCTCTCTCTCTCTGTTCCACGAAAGTCGAAGAGTCATCTGCTTGGCGACGTCGTCCGCCGTCGTAGTAGTAAGTCGACGTCGTCATCGTCTTTGCTTAAAGTTCCTTCGCGGGTAATCCTAAAGGAGGCATTGTTGCACAAAAGGCAAGGTCGAGTATTTACATACGATCATCAAGGCCCTGCTAAGCACGAAAATTACTTTGAGAAATAGATTTGCTCGACCCGCCGATGAGTCTTTCTCCATTTCAGACGCGAATTCACTACGCCGTGAAATAATTCTTAATCGGAGATTCTCCACAGGATAATAATATTTCAGTTTTTTTCTCATTATATTTGCATGGAGGTGAAACTCGGTGTTTCAAATAAATAAGTTTTATACAAGCGTACTTCTTTTAGAAATAAGTATCATACTTTTAGTTTTTGTTTAAGAAACATTATACTGGCTGGATTAATAATTCTGCCTGCATTTTGTAATTAAATTTCCGCTCGCTGTGAATTCTGGGACTAGCAAATTGTTTCTTTAGCTCTCTTTTATGAGAGCATTTTCTGAATTTTAGAGACAGGACGTTTAGCTTATACAAGTATAAGCTAAAAAAAGGATGATTGATGTTGATGATTGTTTGAAAACTATTAATAAACAAGTTTATAAACTTTTTAATGTGAATGAATATATACGGAACTAAATATTTTCATTTAAATTTATGACGCCTTTGATCACAAAGAGAGAAATATGAGCTAACAACGATTTAAAATATGATGCTGAATCAAAATAATATTGATGGAATATTTAGAATATGTGATCATGAAAATTAAGAACATTTATGTGTATATAGGATAAGGTAAAACGTCTGTGTGCATACTTATGTTAGTAAAAGAGTAGGTAGGATCTTCTTATAGATTTACAATAAGAAGCAGCAGTCACCAGATTGAGTTCCACGGCATGCGGAATTCGCAATCCAATGGAATCTGAATACAAAAGGTCTGAGCGTTTGTCCTTGCCCCAACAATTTCTGACCAAGAAAGCTCGGAGAGTGACTGATCAAATATATTCGATGTAAATGAAGAAATAGTACTAAAGTAATAAAAAAAGTTCATTATCACGATATTTAACAGGACTAAACTTTATAGTCTTTCAAAAACATTGCGCCACCATTTTATCTAAAATTTTACCTTATTTAATATACTTAAAACCCGTTTCCTAGCATAAATTACTGAATCATGAAAAATCGCAGCAATATTTATTAAAAAATAGTGTAATGCTAAAAAGTAATTTGATTGTAAAGCATGAAAATGCATTTGATCACTTTTAAGACTATAAATAAAATTATCATTATAAAATTAAAAACAAAATTTATGCACACAACGAACTTTTAATCTACTAATGCATCAAATTTTTGAGCACTATAATCAGAACGAAAATTGCAAAAGCTAAAATTAATCAACTCTTAAAAATAATCCGTTTATAAAAGTGAAATTAAGGTTGACGATATTGTATTAGTAAATATAGATAATATAATAAAAAGGAAATTGACTCTACAATCTAACAAAAAATTAAATAGGTCATTTTTTTAATCAACTCGGTCCGTGCATAAATGCGTTGTTAATAATTTCTTTTTCTCACTCAAATTCGTAGAGAGAATAGTTTTAATGAATTTCCAGCCAATTTAATGCATCGTACCATTTTATTTTAAAATGTAAATATCAACATTGTTGAAATTCATTTCACTTATTGTAATAGTTAATTACAGATAATAAATGATTGATTTAATGAAGCATGTAAATTTAAGTCGAACTTTTTATCACTATTATATACAATGAAGCTAAAAACAAATATTTAAACATTTTCTGATCGGAAGGATTTTTACATTTTACATCATAGTAAATAATAAATTAATGATTCAAAACTTTCATTCTTGTGAAATATACAATTAACCATTATAATTGTACTTCTAGAATGAAAGATTTTAGATTAAAAAAGAAAAGTAAATTTTCAATGCGTACCATCAACATTTTCCAATAAATATAATACGCATGCAAAAAAATTGAAAAGTGCAACGGATACTTTGAAAAGACTACAAATATTTTTGAAAAATGGAAAGATTTGAAAGAGATTTATCGGCGGGTATAGGGAACAAGTGTGTCGGGGGCGGAGGGGAGGGGGGTTAACAGAGTGCGAGCTACTACACGAGTGAGATAGCAAGCAAGCGGGAGAAAGAGAGAGAGAGAGAGAGAGAGAGAGAGGCAGAGAGGCAGACAGGAACCAGGAGTAAGTGCAATAATACCAGATTATTTGCATCGCGAAGCCGTGTGTACGGGTAAACATAATATTCGCTCTCTGCCGACTCTGTGAACCGATAGAAACCAGGTAGATACGTATATCCGCCTCTCTCTCTCTCTCTCTCTCTCTCTCTCTCTCTCTCTCTCTTTCTGTCGCTCTTCGCTTATAGTTGTCCGCCCGCCAACTATGTAGCGCCTATATATCCCTCTCTCGCTCTCGCTCGGTGCTGGATTGGCAAGCTGCCTAGCTAGCTGCCATGAGGCCAGACTCCGCTGCTGCTGCTACTGCTACTGCTGCTACTGCTTGCGCTTCGTATATCGTCTCTATGTACTGGCTCTGCCACGTAATGCAGATTGTATTTGAGCTGCCTCAGGGATGTTAATTTGTCATGCGTACAGCTCTCTCTTGTTCACGCAACCGAACTCGCCAATCGCGCGCTCTCCGCTCACGCTGTATATATA
>UELV01136760.1:0-19710 GCA_900490015.1 Megastigmus stigmatizans
GCTGTAGAATTCTCCGTCTTCTCCGTTTTTTGGGTAGAAGTGTCTAGATTTTTTATTATACGTGTTTCAAGTACCGCACGGCTCAGATTTGGGTTGTCGGTACAGTAGGAAATTTTTTTCCATATGGCATCCCCTTAAGCCGCCTTGAAATTTTCAATACCCTCAACTTCTTTAATTCCCAAACTTAAAATTCGAATAACAAGCTGCTTACATGTGTTACCTACTGCCATCTTCTTGAGTAATTTAATTAAGCTTATGCAGAACATTCGAAGCACTGATTTTTTTCATCAATTTGATTTTTTTACCAATAAAATAAAAAAGAACAATACTATTTCCCGGTCTCTCTTATCGCTGAATTTAAATCTTATAAGTTTTTATCAACCGAGGATTACCAAAACTATGTTGATACTCATGATGCGCGACTCGGTTCGAAATATCGCTATCTCTTAGGCCTGTGGTTTGTACATTCGCGACGTTATAAGATTTCAGCGGCGCACTCGGAAAACTATTATGGATATCAAATGTACATTCGTAAAATAATTGCCCACCAAACTTTAATTGTTTATAATTATAGTTCAATAGAGTCATTTAGTAAGTCATCATTTAAATATTTTTAATAATGTACCATTGGTTCCTAAATGGGTACCTCATATTTTTAAAACCAAATTATATAATGAACTGAAAATTGCGCGGAAATTATATTCCTGTGCAGAGTATGAATATTTTTTGACAATAATTTTATAACATTTCTTTGCCCTTACAATAGTTAATATGTTGTGGTTCAAAAATTAAAATGGAAAAATTGTACAATATTATATCATTAATATAATTCCTATTTTATAAAGTGAAAAAACTCACTCTAATTTAGGGAGTGAATTACGTCTTTCACAGTTACGTCACGGCCCCACGTGATTGAACGCTGGGGATAACATATTCAAATTTGTAATGATATTTTATTGGAAAAATAAAATGTATCAAGAACATTTGCTTCCCAGATAATAAAAACTTTAATATTTAAGCTTAGTAGCGCTCTTCTCATATTTTGAAATGTTTTAAAACCCAGTACTTTTTAATGTAATCCTAACCTCTAAAGAGCACCATATAAAAATCTATTAAGTAGTTTGCTTTTGCATAGCATTTTTAACCTGGATAAAAAAAATCAACTATTCATAACGTTTCGATCAGTATACTTAAATTTTTTCAATAAGAAATGTATTAAAAAATAATGGTTTATTAGTTCCTTATAGGTTAAAAAAGAGCTTTGCATAGCTGCACATAAAATTACGTAAAATTGTAAAATTCTGCTTTCTAATATATACATTATAAAAAAATTTATTATGTTATTTTATTTCATGAACATAAGTATTATAATAAATTAATTCCTTATAAACATATATAATTTCTTTTTATTTCCAGATTAAAAATTCTGCGCAGAAGCAATCTACTTGATAGATTTTTATTCAGTGTTCTTTGGAGGCTTATATTCACAGTTACTTGACTTTTATTGTAGATTTCAAAAGTGTGAGTAGTTCATTATTCTGTCGTTTAAATGCCGATTTTTTTATTGAACTGGTAAGGTAGTTGAAAATGATCATCAAACATTTTATTTTTCCAATAAAATAGAATTATAAATTTAACTATTTTACTCAAGGTCGGAAATGATATTTCCGAACAAGTAAAATAAACTTTCAACTATAAGTGGCCGACGATTCGAACGTTTTATTTGTACGTCCCTCTTCTTGAAATTTTTACCCCCAGCGTTCGTTCATGTAGTGTTGAGATGTCAGACGTGGAAAAATCTAATAGCCAACTATTAAAAATATTTTAATGACTTAAGTACTAAATGACTATCAAATAATAACTGCCAGCTAATGCAGTAAAATCCATCCCAATAACACAAATTATTTTTTAGACGTTTCTTACATGTTTTTCAAACTTTTTTTACAACTTTATGCTATTAGGGTATTTCTTAGTTTGGCTAATCTAGACTATAATAGAACTGTAATATAATAATTTTCCTACATAAATGTTTTTGCGATGAAATTAAAATGTTAATATTCAATTTCCTTATTCAAAACATGTTAATTGTCAATCATTTTATGTATGAACATATGCAGCAACTTATTCGATCAAAATCATATATTGCGCGAAATGCCCTAACCTTACTTTACTAAAGCTATAAAGTACTAAATCTGCAACGTATATACGTATATGTACAGCCAGCATCAGTCCCGTTAGCTTATTATAGTTTTCCAAAATGTGCTCAAGTGAAGCCGTACTTAATATATGCGACCTACCTTACCGGCATTCTGATTGTATATTCAATACATATTTGCAGGGACTATCATAATCACTTCATAATTTGGGAAATGATAGGAAATGAAATATATTTTGGGCAACTGGTCATAGTGCAATAAGTATCGAAATTCTACAATAAAATAAAAAAATATTCTCACTGTTACTATAGTGAAATGGTAAGGTTATAGATAACATTTTTCTTGAATATCGTAGCAATTTAAATGCATAGCTTTAGGAAACACACGAGACGCACAACCGTATTTCCTACATAGAATGTTTTGAAACATTGAAAAGTAAGATTAAACCAACAACAACATTTTTATTTAAAAAATAGGATTTGCGATAAGATTCCGCAAAGGAGATAGTAGGGCATGGTGCGCGTGTGCAGGAAGCCACGAGAAAAGCTGTTTAGGAGCAAGGCTAACACGCATGACGTGTTGAACTTAGCCCTCCTGCTATGCCCGAGGTTAAAAATGTTGTTAGTTCAATCTTACTTTTCAATGTTTCAAAATATTCTATATAGTAATACGGTTGTGAGTCTGGTGTGTTGAATAATCAGAATACCGATAAGGTAGGTCGCATTTTTGCAAGTACGGCTTCCCCTTAATAATTTACGATTTTCACAAATATATTCGGGTTTTCCGCTCTTAATTGTCCAAAAATAAAGAGACACTAAGAAGAACAAGCCATTTGAATGTCTCATTTTCGAGTATAATGAAATTTTCGAATATTCTAAAGGAAATATAGGAAATTTCATTCTGCTGTGTAGTTTCCTTATAAACTTAACTTCTTTGAAAATTATTTTCGGTCGGAACAGTAAGTCCGGAACATCCCCTCAATGCCTACTAAAAATAGAAAATATATATATATTTTAACGTATATATTTAAATGCCACTTCAATAGATTATATTAACAGGTTTAGGACTTCAGGCCTATTGGCACTTTTGATAAGGATATAAAAAACTGCTTCATCCCAGTTTCAGCAGATTTTGCCAAGAACTAATTTTTGGAAGAACTATTTGGTACCTATTCATTTTGTATAATTTTTTCTGAATTTCAGAATTTCAAATATTCTGTATAAATGAGATCTCATCAATATTTTCACGCAGATAAATATGATATTTATTTTGAGAAAGTATTGTTCAATAAAAATTATATGATAATAATGGATAGTACTTTATGAAAACTGAACTACACAATGCGTGCACGTTATTTGAGGTTCGCATTATACTTGTGGGAATACGATAACACCTACCATGGTAATAAGGTACGAATCCTTCCGATTCTCACCTATCTCTTACACCCTACTATATATACATAAAATCCATTTATGAAATTTTCTTTATATAACAAATATATAAAGTATATAAAATTATTTACATCCTAAGTCAAATTAAGTTTTATAGTATTTTAATTAATTCCATAACTTACTAATTTAATTGTATTTTTATATTTTCATTTGAAATTTCTGATTATTACCTATGAATCACCTGTGTCTCTTATTTAATGTATTTACGTCCCCCCTCTCACACACATACATATATAAATGTGTGTGTGTGTGTGTGTGTGTGTGAGCGTGTGTGTTTTAAATTTTAAATAAACTTCACCTAAACATCTATTTGTAAAAAGACTGTTAGTTATTTTCTATCAGCCTTATAATTTGATCGCACTATATATATAGGATAAATATTTTAAGAAGAAAAAAATAGTACCAATTAGCATTTCCTGCTGAGTATATTAACATATATTCTACTTTAATAACATCAATAGAAATACTCTTGTGATATCTAATCCGTTACTACTATCCGTTATGCTACAAAGTTTGTGATATTATTTTGAAAGAATTATTAAAATTACTTGTATTGCCTTTACATAAATATTTTGTAATAGAAATGCAAGTTTAATAAATATAACATAGTATTTTTATCCTTTCCTACATAATCAATATGTAAAATTACTTACAATATTTAAATCATATGTAAAAATTTCAGAACATTCTCTGATAGCTGATGAAACATAATTCAAGTTTTTCTAAAAAAAAAGTAATAGCTTTGGTATAGGGGCCCTCTGAATGACTAGAGCTTGGGGCAATTTGTCCCGTCTGCCCCCTCCCCCTCTTACTTAGTTGTAGCCTGTACTCAGCTATATTTCTGTATTGCATACTATAGTAAATGCCTGTGCGTACATTATAGTAAATTCTCTCACATAATTTTCAGTCAGAGTTGCTTCGTACAAGATAAAAATTAATTTTAATCTAGTTTATAATCAAGAAAAATAAAAGGTACTTCTATTACAATTCAATTTCCAATGTTCTATAACCAGTTTTGGACAAAATTGTTGTAGAGTTATACAGACAAAAAATATTAGAAGAAATGAGAAAGTTGAGAATGAGATAAATTAGAATCAATAATAATAAGTGCATTTTAGAATTGATATTTTCTTTGAATGGCGATTTATAGATAATAAGAGCTTGTCATAAATTTATATGTTTTGTTATTAGTTGGCTCATTAAATAATTCTAATGTATTGAATATATTTTTATCATATATGACTTTTTAACTTCATGAAAAATTGTTACAACGAGGAAAATATTGTAAGAAAGATATCCGGAAAGTTTTTTAAGAAAATGTGGTGTCGCAGGCGAAATCCTTCAACAACTTTCCTTCTCTGTGGCTGACTATCTGTCCTTTATGAGTGTTGCTGTAGGTATGCGTAAGTGGGGAACAAAGGCGTGAGACGCTCTCCCCTATCGGGTCGAGGTTGTGGAAGGGCAATGTGACTAAAGTTTTGAAGCCACGCCTTGCAGAAGCGCTAACGCTCCACCCAGAAGTTCCCCTACTGGTGAACCTGCACCTCTCAGACAGAAGAATCATCAAGTGGGGAAGGGAGGATGTGAGCCTCTTTGATTTTGGAGGGGCGAAAGATCGACACGGAGGGGCGGGGAGCGAACAGTTCGGCAGCGCGAGCCGACGTGGGCACTTCGCTGTCCGGCATTTCATCATTAAAATACTACTCGTTATTTTGGCGATTTTCTTATACCTCCGCGAATATTAACTTTACAAGTACCTGGCTCATCCTATATAAAATTACATATGTCTTCATTAAATTTAAAACATTAAAAATTAATTATAAATTAAAGAAATAATTATCTCGGATGGTGTAGTTATTATTGTGCATATTTGTAATAAGTGTACATGCAGTCACATCTACGTCATATGCTTTCATATGTTCATACAAATCTCCGTAGGTGTATTTTGGTGATTTTTCAAAATAACAACGAGAACGACATAATGAAAATGAAGAAAAATAAGAATCCACGTATAAGAAACGCACATTTTAAAGTTCAGTGTTATCAATATATTCAAGAATAATAGCTGAATGCAGAAATCTCAAGTGTTTCATTTTGATGGAGGAAACAATTAGTTGTCATTCTTTTCTTAACTTCATGATCATTATATTTATTATCGCGACATCCGCCTACTTTTTTCTTTCCATGATTCACGAAAGAAATCCCTATCTCTCTGCTACTTCTGTCACTAGGCAGTATTAAATACTTGTAAGTCAACAATTTGATAATTGTACGAAAGTTGGTGATTTATATTGTTCCTGGAAGCGCTTTGCTCAATGTGATAGTCGAAGTGCCAGATGAAGTATCAAATAGCCTCTGTGTAAGATCTACGATTTATATCCGTAATGGATTATTATTACCATTATTATAGTGCTATGTTCATTATTTAAAAAATTTTGTGAAACGAAAGCTGTGCTGTGATCTTTTTCATTATGTCAAATTAGTGCAAGTCTCTACATATTTTATTTGCTTTTTTCTTTGAGTGGTTGCAAGTTCGGTGATAATTAGAAGAGTGCGATTTTCATGTCTCCAAAGGACTTAAGCATATCTACAAAAAATATGTTTTCAGGTAAGTCTAATTTAATTTAAGATTGCAAGCAGTTAAATTGGCAACGTTTTATACTTAAAATGTTCATAAATGATATAAGTACAATGCTTAAATCATCAAAAACATATATATTATACATTGCAAGTGCTAGTCTTTTCTGTGATTACATGCAAAATGAAATTAAATACAACTTTCATTAAGATATTAAAAAATGTTCAGGAGAAATACCGTGGTCAGGCATACGATTCATTGTGTAAGATTCAATTTTATAAGTTTGATTCCAAAAATCATATTTGTGAAGAAATTGGTGGAGATATTGTTATAGATATAATAATGCAACTAATTATGTATACCAATTTCCATTGGTAATATAAAAATACAGATAAAATAATTAAACTGAACGGAGATCTGTACTTCTGTACTGGTAGTTTTAAAGACCGACGGACAGCGCGAGCGTTGAAATCTCCCAGAGATTTAAACTACCACGACGGCAATCAACCGCTTAAATTCCAAATATTAGGAATTTTAGTTTTCAGTAATAGTATGTAAATGTTAACGATTAAAAGCAATATTAATAACGCTCTCAGAGCACAATTAGTGTGTGATTATGGTAACTTTTTATTATATTAGATATGCAAGTCGTAAAAAATAGTTATGTGTAGATGCGAAGTTATTTTGAAAACTTTATTTATTATTATATACTTATTTATTAACAGATAAGAATTAAGTTCTTTTCAAAACTGAAAAATTTACAATAATGTTATGAAATCTTATTAAAAGTAGTCGGAACAAATAAATTTAAGTCACATACTATCTTCATATATTTACAATTAATACGGAGTTATTACGGTGTAATTAAAGATGATACAATATTGTTTTTAACTTATAGTGGATGGTTGTCTTAGAAAGTACACTGTTTACAATTACTTTTAATATTTATAACATAAAATAATTTCTGTAGTATGTATAGATAAAAACTATATATAAAAGTTATTTTTACGAATAATATTACGTATTCTTTAATAACTTTCATAAGTGCATAGCCATCTATTGAGCGGGTAAAATTATCCATTGTTTTCCGTTATATATATTTAAAAAAAAAATTCTTTAAGATCCTTTATTATTTGTTTTTGTAAATATTTTAATTTTTGGTTCTAACTTCATGATAGCTTATATCAATTATGCTTATATTATTATATTTATTATAGATTTTGTAAGCTTTCTTAAGATGATAAACATGTGTGATAAGTTATACTTTTTTTATCTTGCAGTGTAGGTATACACCAGCTGTCATTTATTCTAATACATTCAGTAATAATAAATAAATATTTAAAAATCATTTAAAATAAGATTTTAAGAGATACAAATTCTAACTTTTAAAATAATAAAACATATAATAGTAATATTCGAATCATTTTTTGTCCAATGCATCCTGCTCCTGCTTCAACTGTTAGTCAATTAATCTTTAACGTCAAAACATCAATTTTTATTTATTTTTAATGTAAAAGCTGCTTTTTTAAATACAGATGTATAACTTTTACATACATACATAAATAAGTCCCATTATTAGATGTGATTATATTTTTAACGGAAAAAAATTGGTTAATTGATCCAACGAACCAATTTTGCAAAATTAATTTATTGCGACGATTCGGGAGCGTTTTCTAACGAACAATAGAGTTTAAATGATAATGATTATATTTTTATACATATATACAAATATGCATTATATATATGTATCTAGAAAATAATTAGGTAAATCAAAATTTCTCTTACATCGTGACGGACCCAGTTGTTTAACACTTGAGAGTATTTTTCTCAGGTTTCCGATAGTCCCATAAATTAAAATTTTATATTTTATTCAATACAGTAAAAATATTATCTTAATAATAATTATATTTAAAAATTTTACTTAAATATTAAACAAAGATCCACTTGCCGAGCAGTTTTTGATCAAGCCGGGCATGGTTCTGGATTGCAAATATGACATTGCATAAAATAGTTGTTTTTAATAAATAATAAGTAGAAAATAAATATCAATAGTAATGATATTTATTTTCAATCATTTATTTAATTTATTAAATCTACATAGATTTAATTAAAATATTGTGAACATTTCAAAAAATTACCAGCTACTAGGTATTAGTAGCCGTGATGCATTGTTCACATATTTATCGATTAAAAACCACGAGCACCTAATTCTGAAATTTAAACATTATATTTCCTGTCATTTAAAAATTTGAATGTTATTAATTTATTGAGAATCTTAAAAAATGAGCTGATGGTAAACATACTAGTCTTTAATACATTTTTAAGAGTTTGGCATTTTTCGCTTTTCGTTTCTATCTAGTGATTCATTAGTGATCATTTATCGTTTCTACCGTTCTAAATATTTCCGTATTTTCTTATTTTGTTGGCATTTCCTAAAATAAGACGATTATCAGCTGTATCAGTTTTTTATTATGTTTAATAAATAACTGCATATAATATTTTGTTAATTTAAATATTAGTATTATGGAATAGAAGATTCACATTATCGAATAGCTAAAAGGTTTTACATTCTCCGGCCCCTATTTAGGAGTCTGATAAAGCTTAATTACTTAATTATAGTCAAATTTTTACTTACAATGTGATGCCTGGAGATGTGGGTGCTGTATTTTCTTGAAGCTTTCAGGAATTACATTTTGTGCAAAATAGTACGACCCGTGTATCGGCATTATATTGAATAGGTCCTGGTAATCAAGATATTCACCACTCTTTATGTTGACAATACCTATATACATATATTGCGTAACTATATCTATATATATTACGTACTATACATATAAATGTACTTAAATGCATAAAATCAACATGAATTGGAAAATATCATCAAAACTAGGATCTATTCAGAAAAAAATAAATAAAAAAAGGGTCTCATTATTTTGCTCAAAAAGTTTTAAGAAAATCCAGAAACTGCTCTTATTCCTGGTCATCTTCTTGTTAGTTTGAAACTACCAAAAATGTTAATAATAAACTATGCGTAAGAGGAGCAGAATCATAGTCGGTTTAATTTAATTATTACACCAAACTAACAATTAAATAAACACTTTAAAATAAAATAAAAATTTTATACCCCTCTGCAAGTTAGAATTTATATTAATAATATTAGACATAGTATCAAATAAGATATACCAATTGCCATAATATCATTATCACATATATGTATTTAACAGAATGAAGTAAAATAAAGAAAATAATGAATCAAAATGAAGAAACCAAATTCACCAAAACAGAAAATGCAAATCAAGAAAATGCATCTAACTAGATTACAAATAATTCAAAGCTTATAAGTACGAAATTTTCTTCGGAATCATCGAACTTGACACTTCCAATATTGCAATTCTCATTTTGATTAAAGTCGATTTTAATAACGATTCTTACTTTTAAATAAATGTTAGATGTGATATTTATAAGCAATTTTAAATATATTAAAATAATTAAAAAATGAAAAAAGTTTCATAACATTTATTAATTGTAAACTCTAGTAACGTGACGAAGAGATGCCACGAATATGCACTCGCAATGTCACTACTACTATGATTTAACAGACACTCATTTAAATACAGTCTGAATATAAAGAATGCGATGTTGCCAAATGTTGCAGTGGCAATGAATGCGTAGAATAGAATATTGCTTGTCTTGTGCTTCGCTCACATGCATTGATAAAACCTCCTTAATTGATTTAAAAATCAAATATATATCAGGGATTAAATATTCAAATAAGTTTAAGAAGATATTGAGGCTACAGTGAAAAAAAAATAAAAAAGAACAATATTCTAAACTGATTTAAAAAAATTTGAGGCGAACTATCAGAGAATCAATAACTTAAATAAAGTTAAATATTTAATTTTGTGTTTCTTTCTATATATAACGATGTCGACTTATTCTGATTTATAAATTATTTTCATAAAGTTTGCAAACAAAAATTTTTTACAATTATTAAATCAATACTGGAATTTTCATTCAGCATTTTACATTAGGTTAGTTTTTCATCAGTAACAGATAGAAACTGAGTATTCCTAGAGGAAAAAGCTTTAGCTCTTGACAGAGAGCATTATAATTTTGTGTTTTAAAGCAATTTTAGTGTATTAAAAAATTCAGCTTAAGATTATTGGATATCATTCTGTTATTATTTAGTTATATTAAGTTTACTTAATATTTTAGGAATAATTAAGTTATTTTTAAGAAACAAGGTACTTGGAAGAATTCTTAATAACTCCATATGTCCCATGTTCAGGGTGCTATGAAGTATATGCTGAGGTGAATTCTTACAGTTTAATAGAGGAATAACATAGATACGAATGCTATTAATAGTTAAAACAGATTTATTTTTTAAACTTACGTAATTTAACCTAGTTTGAAATTTGATTTATTCGATAAGAACTTTTATAAGAATTTTTGAATATTACACATTATTAGTGTACTATTTATGAAACTTATACTCCTTACTTAAATAGAATACTATTCCATCGCACTTATATCGCCCCAAGTGCATTATTTCATTGAAATTAATATAATTGTTAGACATGATAGAAAATTAAGTAATAAATTAAAACAATTAAGTAAATTCATTTGAAAAAAGATTTCCAAATTTTTAAATTATTTTCTCTAGAGTCATTAAATCATCACAATTGTCTTGACGTTGTTTTCGGAACTTCAGTTTGTTCTTTAAACTGAATATCTTGACGCATAAAGTCACAAAGGCTACTAAAAAAAGAAATGAAAGCTATAAACAATCTTTGTAGTTGAATTAGATAGATTCCAGCATAAATATGTCAGATCGTAAATTGCAATAATTTAAAATGGGGATTCTTTTAGGTATTTAACACTTTTGATAATATACATCAATCAAAACACTCATTGGTCAGTAATATTAAAATTAAAATTTCTTTGCTGATTCATTTGATGTTCCTCTCAAAACGACGTTTCAGCGATTAGTTTACCGTCTGTTTCAAGTCTGCAACGTTTTTTTTTTGTAAATGTTGTGTATTAGTTTATCTTTTCTTAAGTTACAATTATAGACCATTGAATAATATTAATTTTTCTTAAAATACGTAATTTTTTAAAAATCAATCATAAATATCCACCAATATTTACGTAAGTCCTGAGGTTCTATTTATTACACAGAGAAAAAGTGTCTTTTAAATTTATTTATATTCTTCATTAATTTTTACTAAACTTTTTACAAATTGTAAGGCAGACTCCAATTTTAGTTATTATTGCTATTCAGTATAGTAATTGTTAGTTCAAATGTAAAATCATACTATTAAAATCATATTTAAATACTAATTATTAGTATTGAGTTCTTAATATCGGTGATTCAGTTTAAGAAGAGATCACAAGGTGAGATACATTCTGTTTTTTCTTTAGATTATCTACAAAAAAAATTGTAATTTTCACTTATGTTATTTTTTTATTTTATTAATAAATAGAGCCTCAGGACTTGCACCAACTGGTAGATATTTATGACTGATGATTATTGATGTTAAAATAATTGTGTATTATAAAAAAAATTATATTATTCAGTTGTCTATAATTATTATAATTGTAATTTAAAAATAGATACATTAATATGCTATATTTATAAAAAAAAACATCGTAGACGTAAAAAGGGCAATAAACTAATCGTCGAAGCATCTTTTGATGAACATCAAATAAGTAAGCGAGCCGGGAAACAACCGAAATTTAAATTTGAATAATATTGACAATAGTTGAAGTGCAATGTATCAGCTTCGAATAAATGTTTTTGAAAAAATCTCCACAAATCGGTTGATTTATTTAAAAAATCAGTTATCCGAAATATTTTCTTTAGAATTTTTTCGTGTGTTTACCTGAAAAGTTACACCCACGAAAATTAAGAAGAAATAATGCAAACTTGCTAATCGGTTATTCTTTATACCATGACTTGTTAGTGATAAGCCACTTATCATTTCTGCTTCTTAATTAATTTTCCATATTTATTTATTACAGTTATTTATTATTGTACTACAAAGTACTGTAGTTGTAAGCCTGAATCATATATTACACAAGCCGCTACCTCGGTCGAGAGATAAACCTTCCGTCTAGAACATACTTTTTTTTACTCAATTTTAGGTTGGTATTTTAAATTGTAAAATGTTAAAATATTAAAAATTGAATGAAAAAAGTATGAAATCGTAAATGTTAGTAGCTATACTCGTCCGGCTTCTCCTTAGTAAGAAAGCTTTCTCAGCGCTTCGCTGAGATAGCGTCTTTTGTGGCACTTCGTTGATACAGCGACTTCTTCTTGCCGCCCAACGATGTATACTCCATACAAGAAACTTTATTTTGTGTTAGAAAATAAGATTATAATTGATTATTCTTATGTTAGTAATTATTTCTGTTATAATAACTTCTTATGTATATTCTCAAGGTCTATATTATTTATTTCATCTTTTATAAACATTCATTGTAATAATGTTTTAAAAATATCAAATAGTATGTCGTTTTCGAAAAATTGAATGTATGTTTTATCAATACGATACAACCGGCAATTTATTGTTAGGTAATGTGTGGCATAATATGAATCTTATATTATTAGCGTCTAAGTAATTATCTCATTTAAAAAGATTAAAGAGAAAACGATATAGTAATATTTACTACTTATAGAGTATAGAAATGCGAAGAGATACTTGAAACTTGATTAATTATTACAATCCACTGTAGTAATTTTTAATAATGCATTGTTCTAAAGGTATAAAGCATATTTTTAAAAAACTACCTAACACTATAGATTATATATTTATTGAGACATAGAAAGAAAATTAAATTTTTATAAATAATAATATGGCTGAAAAAAATTCTTCCAATACGATGAGACTCGAACCTGGAACCTTTGGGGTGAAAGAAGTCGACCGCCTACCGATTGTGCCATACATGACATGTTAGTACGATCAATTCAAATGGTCCTCTTAAGTTACACATGGTCTTCTTGAGTTGCACCTTCAATTAACTTTGATATGTTATATTGTCTGAATTTTATATTGTTTCGCATATTTTATAAACAAAATGCATATAAAAACCTGTCTGAGTGAGAATGAGATGCAAAATCAAATATCTTAGACTTTAGAGGCTTTACAACATCGCGTTATACTTTTTAGGTTAGAATTCCGTCCACATATATATTACTTCACACATATTTTAAAAATTACTGTAGCAGCTACTAAAAATTGTTAAATATACATATAACAAATATTTGTAAGTTATGTAATAAAATTTACAATATATGTTTCAAATTTTACAGCAAGTGTAATTTTTCGTATAATACGTAGCAAATTACGTTTATATTTATGAAGCAATAATTGTGATACTTATAGTGAATATCTTGATATTTTGAGTCTGTCTAGGCATTCCTCAAGATTATAGTCGAAATTATTAGTATTTATTAGTAAACTTCACTAAATCGCGACTCCGTGAATCAGGGAGATAAAAATAAATATATTTAAAAATTCTTCAAATAACGAAAAATTCATAAAAGACTTATAAATTTTCTACAATATTTTGGAGAAACTATTATATCACTATGATATTCATATTCAACTCCATTAAAATAACTAAATTTTTAATTTAATGATTTAAATTTTGAAAAAATTATTTTAATATAATTCTTATTTGCTCATATTTAAACAGTGTTAAATAATCAATCTTTATTGTTATGTTGTCATTCCCTTTAGAGTTACTACTATGCTTAAAATCGACCGTTGCAAAGAAAGCTATATGTGTGCTAATAATTAGTGTTTATTTTAGAGGTAAATTACAAATTAAATGCTCAGCTGTTATACAAACAAAAATAAATATGCTTTTTAATGCAGATTAAAATTCTTATCGTAACATTATCCTATTATTCAACGAGAAAAAATCATTTGACAGGTACGTGACGGGCCTGTAGACATTCTTTATAATTTTCACAAGTTTTCTTACTTTTATTAGTACTAAATATGTATATATATTATTTAAAAATGTCACAGAAAGTAAATCATCTGAGATAATTGATTTAAATAATGAAACAGCACACTTCAAATTGTCACAGGCTCAATTTTTGATCACTTAAGAGTTTACCGCATGCTTTTTTTAAAACATAGAAAAAATAAAGCATTAATCTGACGTTTTTTTAATTATTTCAAAGAATTGAGGATTTATTTTTCATTTCATACAAAAAAATTGTTAACTTAATATATCATCATTATATTTAACGTTAATACTTTAAAATAAAACACCCAATCCTAGATCAGTTTTTTAAATATGTGGTAACAAGAATTACTATTATATAAAATAAATGTTTCTAATAAGTAATAAGTTAGGAATAGAAATTTTGTGGTCCTGATGAACAATTGTGTCCGTATCGGCACTAATAAGTGGCATCGAGGAACCCGGAAAACTGATTTTGATCAAACTTTACCAAGACAGTATACGACAAAAATTTGAGAATGTCAAATTCTGTTCAATAAACCATACGACTGGAGTTAAGGCCCGTTTACTCAAAATATATGCAAAATTATGGTTCTCTTTAAATTTTAGCAAGGGGGTCAACACAAGTCATAGAGAATATTGCAAAATACAGTTTAAAGGAAAAGACAATACGCTTTTAATTGAATTTTAGAGCGATTTATTAACATTTACCCATTTTACAATTGGAATTAATGCTAAAATGAATCTTCATTTTAGATCGCTCATACGGGGAATTCTCAAGTACTTATAATTTTTAACGAAAACTAAAAATATGATCTTAATATAGAAGCACATTACTGAAATTTTGCATTTATATTTCAACAATCATACCCATATAGGATACAGCGTAGTGTAACGTTTTGGAGCAATGCACCACCTGTTATTAACGTTTTTTATAGTTTTTTTAACCCTTTTAATCATGTATGTTTCTTCTGGTTGTATTGTCGTGAAAATCGGTGTGCAGGGGTTTTTGGCTCGCTGGTTACGAATTTGACGTCGAAATTTTAAAATTCTTCATCCAAGATGGCGGATATGTAAACTATCATAAAAACCAATGATTTTTTGGCATTTTTATTCTCTATATTGGACTTGATATTTTCAATTTTGAAATTTTGTCAGCGAATTCGTGATAAGCAATCCCAAAAGCCCATATAAACCGATTTTCATATTAAACTGACTTATTTTTGCCTTAATTTGTTTATAAATATAAACAAATGTATAAACAATATATGAGAAACATATTTCGTTTGAAGATTTATGTATATTTCAACTGTAGTACTATTCCCCAACTTCGGTATACGGCACAAATACTGCTCAAATAAAATAATTTTTTAAATATAACAATGAAACTAAAAATATGATAACCAAATTGTTCATGATAACAGAAAAAGAATCAGAAAAAAATCTTTATTTCTAATAATTTTTTGTACAATTATGTAGAGGACGTTATTTTTTTTTTTTTTTTTTAGATAGTTAAGACGTATACAATGTCAGAGTTTAATTTATTTTCAAAATACACTTCTTCATGTGCGCATACACATCTATAATTTATATACAAGTTCGAAAAACCGAATAAAGACAAATAGATATAGAATAATAAATAAATATATATATTACATAAAAGTTCGACATAATAATTGAAAAATGCTTAAATTCGAAGAAAATGTACTCGAATATTTCATTCAAATTTATGAATATTTGGTAGGTAACGCTAAAAATATTTTTTCCAATTTTTTCAATTTTTGATAATTTTTAATTTTTCTTTGCAGCTTTTTTTGGAAAAGTTTATATAGATAGTGGGGTTGAATATAATTTCTAAAACGTAATTAACAATAGAGCACAGACATAATAAAAAAGTTTTTTCATTTTTACTACCGTGCAGTTTTTATTTCTTTAAATATAAGTTTGATTTTTATCACCTTATTGTAGCAGCACATACTTGTGTCACATTTAGAATTGTTCCTTTTTAGCCCTAGGATATAATCTATAATTACTGATAAGTACTTAAGATGTGGACCAACGGTGAGATACTATAGAAGTGAAAAACTTAAAAAACTTAAAAATAGTGACATTAGTTTGAGTCTCTATACAACTTTTTTTCTATTGAGGACACAATTCTAACACATTGCATTCGATTCCGCGAAGCAAAAACTTGAAGTTCTTTTGCAGTTTTAAGTGTTGCAGTAAACGCACAAATTTTTATGGCATGAAAACTAAAAAAAAAAATGGAAAGTTACATCGTGTTTTCTGCAAAGACCGTTTTTTTGCATATTGTATACATATTCAACTTTAAAATGCTGGCAATAGCATTACCATTTTTTCTGCATGCTCTGGGCAACACATATAATCTACTATTACCTGGATAATTAGCGAGAATAACGCTTAAGCATAAAAATCTTAGAATGACATAGGAATCAAAACTATGTGAGAATTCTCCATTATCTTTTGTTAGAAATATGCTATGAACCCGCTCTTAAATGCAAATGTAAGTTTATTATCTATTTATTTGATTTGCACTTTGTGATATACTCTACCATGTAAATTGGTCTTGCTATAGAAGTTTAAAATTAACCAAGATTTTTAATGCATTTTGATTTAATGAATAGTAGCTCGGACTCTATAGGATCCATTGGACGAAACTTTGGGACTCGTATCATATATTTTCGGCTAAAGAAAGTCTTTCTACAGTTTCATTAATCAGGTTTCCCTTGTAAGTTTGAAGCTGAAAGTAAAGTTATTACTTAGAAAATTTTGCAAATTACATTTACAGTTATATTAAGTAAAAATATTCAAGATCTAAAATTGTCTGAAAATAAGTCGATCAAGGCAAAAATTACTAGTACAAAATTTTTTTTTTTAAATACTGGGTAAACATTATTTAAAAACTGAGTTTGTGCTTATAAATTTAGTTACCGCTTATAATATAACTTCCTCGATTTGCAGTAAAATAACAAAAATAGGGGTCATTATTATTTGTCTTCTATAAAAATATGGGTTATATAGCACATAATTTTACGAAACAAAATAAAGCATTTTCCTGGATTTTTGGGTTAGATATTGCGGTGGAGCTCAGTAGAAATTTCCGTGCGCTTAGTTTAGTTGCACATAATTGATGACACCTAGACTGGAGAATAAGGCTGTTATATGTTATTCTTATTTTTAATATTTCGATTAGCTTAAAAAAAAATTAAAAATTGGAGAAATAAAGCTTAATTCCCCAGTATCACTATTTTACGTAATTAATTATAAAAATTTAAGATCTGGAACTTCCATGGGGACCCACCTTGATATTCAGCTCTAAAGGAAAATCCAGGAAAATCAAATATAATGTAATTGGAAATCTAGCTCAGTATCCAGCTCGACATCCAGTTCCACATGGATCTTGTTAACAGGATTAACACAATTAACTTTTAGCTTTTAAAAACGTAGTTCGTACGGGTCTAGTGATTTTAAACACCACTAAAAAGTTTAGAGATTTTACTTCTTTATTTCAGGTTTTTTTTCTTGCTTATACATATATTAAGAGGATGCCTAAGTCGTCTGTTTTATCGATCAATACGCTTTCACATTACGTTGCCACAATCATTGCTATACATCTGGTTTTTCATTTGAGAATTTTTTTAGAATCAATTTTAGTCTTGATTGACTCCGAGTTTAATCAAAAACTTCGAAAAACCTCATGTCAATGGAACTCTAGCAGTTTCTCAAAGTTTTCGATTACATTCAGAATTTATCAGGTCTAGAATTAGTTTAAAAAATCTTCAGTTTTATAGTAAACACTTTAAAGGTCGTTTTTGTGAAAAATTGAAGCATAATGTAATATGCTGTGTCATTATGCAAACTACTTTTAAATGTTCTTATGTTGCACATTATATTATTTAGTTTTTATCTAGCATTACATATTATAATGCGTAGTTTTGATATTCACTAAGAAAAAAGGTAGGATTATTTCAGAATGCAAGTAAATGCATGTGGTCAAATCTATGCGTAGTAGATGCGCACAATGCGATCGCTCAATGGAGTTCGTAAGTGTTGCGCGCATATTCTGCCCTTTGTATTATATATTTACTTGAGCTCCTAAGTAATCCGAATCTTTTTTTTCTCAGTATAGCTTTCTGAATTAAAGATATTAGTGAATATTTGATGTACTTAAAAAGCTAGATGAAGACTACTTATAAACGACTTAACACATCTATTAAGATATGAACCAGCAAAAGCCAAGTTCTATATGACGCGAATTTCGGTGACAATAATCTTTAGAATAGCAGAACTTTTTTTTATAAATCAGACACACTCCCGACTAATAATTATTGAGATCCATTTCAAAGACTGATAATAATTTTCATACTTTTAAGTACAAAAAAGGGATTTGTTTTAAATTACTAAAATAGTAGAAGTATTTTATTGCGTCGAATAATTTTTTGCTAACGGTATATCAATGTCCTCGTTTATACCACTAAACTGTTTTACAGTCCAGATCCTGAATTATTTGTTATAACATCTGGCAAAATATCAAGTAAATATTTTAATGACGCATTCAAAATTTCTTGTTCTGAAAAATTAATCTATATTCGGGATGTGTATAATTTAAAATTTTTTTTAATAATTACGAATTACTTATTTTTCAGTCGGGAAATTTTATCAAAGTTTTTGATTTCTCAAAAAAGAAGCTCTGTGCCGATGAAAGTTTCATTTTTTAAATTACATTTTTTTATGTATTTCAACGTAATTTTGGTCTCTGAGTCTGAAAGTATGAGTGTTTCAAAAATATCTTTATGTGTGTAAGTATGGATGTGTGTGAATATGTGATCCACAAGTCTTACAGAAATTGAACCATGGGTAAAATAGCTAAAACTTTAGGTGATGAACATGTTCAACAACCTATCCAGTTTTTGAGATACAGAGTATCAAATATCTTATTATTTATACAAAAACCTTCAATCCTAAATACTTTAAAAGTATTTATTTTAGACCTTGCGCCCATGGAGAATTTGGATCAGGCAGTCTAGGAACGAATAAATTGGTCTCTATAAATTTAGCTAAAAATTTGGTAGAATAGACTATGTACAAATAATTTTTTCTGAAGTAACGTGTGGTTACTGTTCAAAATCATAAAAATATCTATGTTTAGTATAGCAAAATTTAATCTAAAGTGAGACTGTCCCAATTTTCCTACGCAACATAGTAAAAATTATCATTTGATATTCTAAATATTGCAAGATCATTTCTCTCCTTGCAGTGTTTAAAATCTTTTAAATACTGCTGCCAGCATTGGTCTGGATATCGATTAAAAAACCGCTGCTAATGGATTGACAATTACTTGCTCCGAATTTATTTTCTTATTTCCAAGATATTTATAAAAAAGGGTTGTATTTTGACATTCAATTGCTTTTTAAAATTTATCGATCACAAAATATTTATTGGAACTAAGACTGGCAAAGGCCATGGACACAGTCGGCATAGATATAATAAAGAATTACACAGTATATATATATATATATATATATAT
>UELV01136761.1:0-12254 GCA_900490015.1 Megastigmus stigmatizans
TTTTCAATCTGTTTTTATTCGCAACCATACGAATTCCACCAGAATCAAAATTGAAGTTTTTTTCGTAATTGAAGAATTTTGTTCTTTGTCTTGTGTTCTTCTTCAATATATCTCTGCAATATTTCAAGAAATTCATAGAAAAGTATATGACAACGACCTCAAAATGTCGAGGAATAGAGAGAGTCGGTATGAAATCACTGAGAAAGAAGATAAATGTAAATAAATATCATATAAATGCATTCTCGACGAGTAAATACATATAGCGCATTATGCAAATGACGTCACATATAATCAACTGCCATATTTATTTATTATGACCGAAATAAATTGTTGAACCACTCATATCTTAAGAGCAACTATCGATGACCACGATAGGATAGTTTGAAGCATTATTTTATAAATTTATCGAAGGTAAATTCACGTTTCAAAAAAAAATCGACTGGTAAAATTTTCATTTTTTGTTGAAAAACATTAAAAAACTATTGTTTAAACTGTTTTTTGCGTCAATCTGATCTCGGATTCGAAAAGAGCGGACCCAAAAATGTTACGAAAGATGCTTTGCAATAATATTAAATTACTAATTCGATATAAAGTATTAGGCCGAAACTAGCGACGAATTTTGGTCAAGTTGGGCATTAAAGGGTTAATAGCAAGTAAATGATCAGGGATGCGAGGTCTTGAATTTTCTTGAAACTTTTAGGAAATACCTTTTGTATAATGGGCTCTGGTTTAAAAGATTTTTTTCTACTTATGTTTTTGTCAACTATATATACATATATGTATATATCTGTTTATAATTTGTATGCTCATGCATAAAACCACGTACATGATTTTGTTCAAAAACATTCTGGTGATATATAAAAATTTAAGATAATTTTTTCAAAATAGTTATAACAAGTGATTGAATGCTACAAAATTCTTATAATAACGTACTTCATCTTCACGTATCTATGGGTGTTACATTCATTAAATTAAATTGTAATTTTTTATAAAATTAGATTCACCCTATATGTGTTCGATGATTCATATCATGTTTTTACAATAACGAGAAATTCGATTCCGTCTCGAATTTTCTATCTTTTAAGTAAAAATTGTTTTTTTTTATTAGTATATTGTTATCAAAAAGTTGAAAATTTCCATGAAAAAATATTTGTTAATCGATATCCGGATAACGAAGCGTCTTTCTTTAATGTTTCATATCCCAGTGAATATCCTTGAACGCTTCGGATGCGCAAAAGGTGAATCATTTGAATTGCCTGACGTCATATCACGAGAATTACGTCATACTAGTATGATAATTGTAGACTGAAGAAAAAAAACTCTCCTTTTCAAAGCTTGCAAAGTTATTGCATTTATTATTTAGCAGTGTCTAATTATGTCCAAGCTACTCACAATATACATCACTATGTATTCTTGTACTTATAGTTTGATGGAAAATTATAAAATACTTGTATTTGATTGTACCTTAAAGTAAAGCAGCAGCATCAAATATGTATTCCGTTGATTAAATCAAGAGATTTTACGTAGCTTATAACGATTTGTTACGTCAACCGCATATTTAAACTCGAAAGAAAAAGTAAACAATTATAGTCGTCGAGTTAAACAGAAATTTCGCATTTCATCACATCACAAGCATGTTGATTGAGTAAGAGAAAGAAAGGGGGGATGAGGGAGAGAGAGAACCATGAACATCAGGTGTATATATAAGTGCGTGATGTTATAGGTATATATTATTCATCGTCGAGAACTGCAAGTTTTGTGACGATAGAGTGAACGGAAAAAAAAATCTGCACGTTTTGTTTATTTTTAAATGTTCATGAAATCGATTGGGTAAAGACTTTATCACTTATCAGTCTCTCACCAAGGGCAAGTTAGCTATAATGAGAAGAGAATAATACATGGATAATACATGGCTTTATTTTAATGCGTAACGCTCGTCTTTCGTCGTCCCCCATTGATAATTCTTTTCTCTACCCAAGGGATACGCTTGTACGCAGTATAAGCAAGCGTACGATCATTTTATATCCGTATTTATATTTCAGAACGACGCTCTCCAAAACGTATATATATATATTATAAGCGTGCGAGAGGAAGCGAGAAAGAATGAAAGAAGTGGAGAGAGAGAGAGAGAGAGAACAAGTGTGTGCGAGTGGCAGAGAGGCTATCACACCGCACAGTCCACCACAGTCCATACACCACGGTCACAGACCACAACTCGTGCACGCATACAAAACGCAGCCTATGTATGGGGACTTGGGAGTCGAGCAGCTCGCGCGCGCACCTAAGCTCGCGTCATCGGCTGATGACGTCAGCGGCTTTTTCTCTCGGTCTTGCGCTCCCAAGACTTCCAGAGCTCGTGCTGCTGCTGCTGCTGCTGCTGCTGGCGGCGGTGTAAACTGCCTCGTGCGGCGAACAAGTTCGATTTTATTCAAGCGCGAAGGAATCGAAGGTTTTTATTCTCCCAAGCTTTTCGAGAGGAGAGAATTCCGCTTCGAGAACTTTTCATGCACGCATACGTACCAGGCACATTATTATACAAACAAGTTGGAGATCGACCAGTCGACATTTATTTTCAATACACCTTGAACATTATGCTTAGATATATAACTAATTGGCAGTTGAAAGTCTGATTTACACGTTCTTCGATACTTTTTATTTTTTTGAAGTTAGTCGATGATGCGGTGGAAAACAAACCTGTTTTCCTCGATATCTCTCTGTAAATAGTGCATCCATATACATACTATACGCACAGGCGCGAAAGAGAGAGCTAGAGAGAGAGAGACAGAGAGAGCAGAAATTTCCTGGGGGCCAAAAAATCTCTTGACTGCAGGCTTCGAAGATTCTGGAAGTAGACTTGATCACGCGGCGCATTATGTATATTTTTCAAGCTCGCGTATATAGATTTTGGCGCTCTGCTCTCCTCGCGTATACCACTATCTGTAACTTGTTGCTTTTGTGCGCGATAAGTGATTCATTCATGTAAATTTCTTCACACACAAGATAGCTTGCGTATCTTTCTTGTATGTATAAAGCGCACGTATCTCTTGATCGCACGTTTGTTTTTGATAAGTAAGTGAAATATCTGCCTTATTGCTAACCAGCCAGACTGGTCGTTGAAAAATCCAATCTTTGATTTTGGTAGATCTCTAATTGAATTTTGTTACGCTCAAAGGCCACAGATTCACACAATATAATAAGTACTCGTACGTGAATTTCGCAACTTTGACTGAGCAACTATACTGGCCGGTATTTTTCTAGACCGCTCTTAACGTAAAAATTGAGGATAAAAAAAAAGAGTTGGATTTGAAGTTGAAGAGAGCAGAAGATGAGACAGATGAGGGACGATTACAAAAAGCGATAAGCTCGGGGCGAAACGGACCAACGACAGGTGCGTTATCTTATTACACAATTCGTAAGCATTTTTAAGCCCCTAATACTCCCAATAATACAATACTTATATATTTATATATCACACAGATAGAGATATTTAGATAGCTATATCGTACGAGTTGAGCGAAGGCTAACAATTGGCGCCACTGGTTTTTTACATACACAATCGCATGGTTCCAACGTCTGGAGAAGCGAGACGGGGTGATATTCTTTTCGAGCGCGGCTTCTGCACGTGTGCGTGCGCGTGCCTCGGGTCGCGCTGGCCGCTGGCCGTGGCTTTCGGAGTATAGGCGGGAGAGGAGAGAGAAGAGATTGAGAAGCGCGCGGCGTGAGGCGACGCAGGGGGAACCGCGAGGAGAGCGAAGCATTGAGGGAGGGTGGGAGGTGTGGGGGAAGTGGGGTAGCGCGAGGGGAGAGGAAGGGGGGTCGGCCATTTTGCTGGTGACGCGCAGTTCGGAGGTCGTGGGCTCAACCAGTGACGAAGCCACTGGAGTTTTGACGTGGCTGCTACGTACCTGCCCGTTTGCCCACTCCGATCGCAGCAAAGTCGGTGACGAGAAATACGTAACTGGTAAGTACCCAGCTGGAGAATAATAACAGCCGGGCATGGACCGCGGCGGAGAGCTTCGCGGGGGAGCTTGGAGCACTGTGCGCTTGCAATATCTGCGAAATAATATACGGCGACCGAATGAGCGAGAGCCGAGGCGAGAGGATAGCCGAGCCGAGAGAAACTTTATACAGGCTATATAATACGCGCGAGCTGCGCTCCACGGATAGAGCGCGAGAGAGAGAGAGAGAGGAGCGCATATAATAGGCGAGAGAGGGAGAGAGAGAGAGAGAGAGAGACGGACGGACGAACGGACGGAGGTGCAGAACGAGTGCACGCGGCCGCTCGAGGACGGCGAGACCCGCACTACGCAGATCCCGGGCGCAGGCCAGCCATCTCCTGCTGTTCGGTTAGGAGCCATACCGCGAGTGCGTGCGAAATATGGCTGCCGCAGACGACGGAACCCTAGCAGCAGAGTAGCAGTAGCCGCAGCAGTCGAACCGAGCAGCTTGTTTACCAAGCAGCATCACCGCTACTAGTCCGCTATTTTAACTGGTGGCCAGTGGCCTCCCTCGTCGCCTCTCGCTCTCGCGGCTTATGTAAAAGCACTGGCCGCTCTCCAGACTCCGCTCTCCGCCGCCGTCGCCGCTAAACACGCGCCCGCCTTTTTTATTCAACTACAAACGGCTGACCGACTGTCTAAAGCACATTGCCTTTCTCGATGGACTTTGCAGGGCTCGCGGTCCCCGGGCTATGGAAAGCATGGTCGAGGAAAATGGATCAGCTGTGGACCCACTGTCGCTGGGATCTCAGAGCGGGGAGACTGCGCCGACCATCGTAACTTCGGTACAGTCCCTCAATAGAAATCATCAGCAGCAAACTCGTCATCTGGTAGCCTCCACCAGCATTGTGCAACTTACGCTGCCCTCCTCCGCTGCTACGCAGGTATACAGGATGACCTCCTGTGTATCCATGCTTCGTTCACGTCTTTATCTCTTAACCATCACACTCGCAGTTTTTCTGTGTTTTTACATTTGTGCAATCCATTGCTCCGAGCACTGTTTCGGAATTTAACATGTTTTTATCACCACTTGCTTACTTGGAGTTACTTTGAGCCAAGCGTGTGCTGCAACAGTTTGCTTTTCGTACCTTAGGCTCCTTCATGTTTTTGCATAATGCTGGTTTTGGTGATTTATTTATAGTTAAGGTCAGTGCTGCTGGGAACGTTTATCCAGATAAACATTTGCAGCAGCTTCACTAGTGTACACTGTTATGTTTTGTATATTCATCACACTTTTTGTACTGATCAAGTGACCAACTGCTTTGACAATAATTGAGAATATCTTTGGTTAGGTACAATCTGTCATACAACCCAACCAACAGTCAGTTATTCAAACAGCTACAAATATTCAACCTGTAGCTATTTCCAAAGGAAATGTTATTCTTGTCAGCAAACCCAACTCAGTCATTCAGACAGCTCAAGGAAGCTTACAGACACTCCAGGTAACAATCCTTTAAGCTGGTATATTATGTCTGTTGTAGTTATTGTACTATAACAGAGCTTTATTTTAGGTTGTGGAAACCGCCAGTGACGACAGTTACTCTGACGATGAATCTCCAAAAAAGCGGAGGGATATTCTTTCCAGAAGACCATCCTACAGAAAAATATTGAACGACTTAGGTGGAGGTGAAATAGCGGGTGACTGTTGTTCAATTTTGTTTTTTATCATGGGTTTTTGTTTTTTATTTTGAATCTTTGTGGCTATGAGGAATAAGAAAATACGAGTCTTGAGCAATTTGTCCATTTAAAGATTGCAACGATAATGATGCAGACGGTGCATGTCAGTTCATACTATCAGTAACTTTTTTTAATTTGTATATCAATAATATATTGTACAAAGTGTTTAGTTCATGGTAATGGATTTATTGCTAAGGACAGGATGCCATACCAAGCTTAGTGAAATAATTGGATAGGCTTTATTTTTATTAATTCATAATAACTTTCAAATGGGGCCCCTTTTACAATCCCTTTCCTTAAAGACTTATTTGCACAAATTAAGATTCACAGATGATTTTGCTTATTTTTTAATGTAATGTGTACTTTTATAGCATATAGAAAATTTAAAACTTCAGTTTTTTGTTTGTGTATGACCTGACTGCACAAAACATCTTACCTCGTGCAAGAGAGCTATCAGAAAGCTACAATTAATATATAATATTGACTTTTAATTTATTAATTGTACTCTGAATAGTATGTCATCTAACTTTCTGAATGCAGACAATACATATTAAAATATGTTTAAAGTTTGAAACAATTTTGTTTCTTTTTTTTTTTTTTTTTAACAAGGAAACTCGCATTTTCTAGTTAACATTTTATGTGCAATATCTCAAAAGATAAAAAATAAGTGATTATGATAAACTTTACACTTAGTAAAAAGGGGTTGAATTGGTTCGGTGTTACAGAGGGTCGTTTGCCTCCCCTTGAATCCTCTTCTGAATGTGACTCTAATGTGGACAGTGAAGTGTCTTCCCATTCACTCCATTACCAAACAGGTTGGTTATTTTTACTTGCTATGACAACCCTTAGCGTTCCCAGTATGTAACCAATTATCCTGCTATCTGTTCCATGTCCTTAAATTATTATTGAGATATTTTATTCAATGTTTATAGAAGTAAATAAATTGTTTCTTGATTTATAATTAAATTTTGTTAATTTGAAAACATTCGCTTGGTGTGGCATCGTTGCTTATGGGCTTGAAATTATTTTAATGAATATATTTATAAAGAGAACCCATTTTACAAAACATACGAACTTTTGAGACATGGCTTTTTTATACTATTTGTGCAAAGCTAGTAATGTTAAATACTGTTCTATTGCAGTCATCCCTGCTGGAACTATTCAAATAGCGACTCAAGGAGAAGGTGTACCTGGACTACATACATTAAGTATGAGTAATTCAACAACAGCGGGTGGTACAATCGTACAATACGCTCAGGGACAAGATGCACAATTTTTTGTACCAGGTCTGTATAATTAAACGATTTTATTGAAATTCAAATTACAATTAGTTCTAAGTATTAGAGTAACTTACCCCTTCTAGAATTTTTTCTTATAACTATGTAAATATTCTATATGAAGTACAGTTTCCACAATGTTTTAGCAAGTACAGGACATGGGGTAGTAGTTGAGGATGCAGCCAGAAAACGGGAAATGAGGCTTCTTAAGAATAGGTAACTGAAATAGAATTATTTAGGATTAATTTGTTTTCTTTTGAAAATTAAATTAAACTGATTTATGTAATTATTAGGGAAGCTGCGCGAGAATGTAGAAGAAAAAAGAAAGAATATATAAAGTGTTTAGAAAACCGTGTTGCAGTGTTGGAAAATAGAAATCAAACTTTGATTGATGAACTGAAATCTTTGAAGGAATTATATCAACAAAAAACTGACTGAGGTTGGTACTTGCTGTTGAGGTACCGTATCAACATTACATCATTATTCAATAATGAATCTGCACATGCTCTGCTGAACATGTACATTATCGTTGATGTTGTTTTGCAAACAGAGATGATGTACATGCACTCATATAGATAAGTGTTTCTTGTAACATATTGTATTTATGTACGACTACAAAGGCTTGTGAAACTTGCTGTTACTAAAGCGAGAAGCCAAAGTTTACACACAATGCAGAAAACAGTCATAAGCGATTGAAGAACACCTTATTTTTTTGTTTTTTATGTATAAACGAAAATTATACACGAAATGAACTGTTAACACTAAAAGGTGAGCTGCTCCTTAATGTGTAACACGAAGTGTCTTGAATCGTGAAACGAGGGATTTTGTTGCTCTGCTATATGCATACACTTAGAATGTTATAAATGAATGAATGGAAAAAGGTAAATACTGCTATAAAGTTAGTATTGGAAGAATGAAATTATGGAAGAGTTATACATTATTGTAAACAGAAAGTGTTAAAAATTGTTGAGAGCATCACTAAGATCTTGTCACTTTAATGTCTACTGTGTTGCACTACTCGGTTAAAAATCATTGAAATGTTCTAAACCGAATGTCACACATTTGTAAAATACAGATGTAATATAAATTTGGAGTGCCTTGCAGATTAGAGTATATAAATACCTATATAAGCATATATATATATATTAAATTATGTGTATAAATATACATATATAATTATGTAATAAATATGAATTTATTAGTGTAAATTAACTACATATGTACGGAAAAGATATTTTTAAATAATTTAATGCTGAACGTTTTATGGTAGATTAAATTGATCTATATAGAGACTTTTGAATTAAATAAGCATCAAGATGTTCGTATGTTCTTGTTAAGCTAAAATATAATGACAACTTTGTTCTACTGAACAAAATTTTGGTGTAGGTTAAAATTTGAATGGTTCTGAGTAATTTTTTATTTTCATTTAAATTGCAATTCCTCCGTCATACATTGGGTGCATTTGTGTGTAAGTGTTACCGATAATCATATGAAAAAAAAATTATGTCCCAATGTCTATTTTATTGTGAAAATATTAGTCTTGATGTAGCAATAGGTGAAACATATACTAGTTCGATTTTCATGAGAAGGTTGAAAAATTGTAAGAAACCATTATGAAAAGTAAAAAATTTTAACAAATTTTATTTTGCAACAAATTTTAACATTCAATACAAGTATTTGAAAACTGTCATAATTCTGTCCCATTAATGGTAAAAAAGAGATCTTTAACTATTTGAATAAATCTCACTTGTAATTATATGTATAGTATGTGTATATCTTGGTTAGCGCGCTTATATTCTAGAGTATTGTATATAGATGTATTTTTACATATCATTGGCCTTCTTCAAAAATATAGCTTGTAAATCTATTGATAAAAACGTCTTATCCGTTTCCTAATCGACAGAACAAAGACCAAGTCATGAGTAAAATAGTATTTTCAGTTAAACCGAAAGAGAAATATCATTATGGAACTAATTTTGTATACCGAAGAAGTGAATGACATAGTGTAACAAAATTTACAATAAAACTGAAGTGATATGCAAAGAAACGTAAATAGGTATAGACTGTTCAAGAAATCGTTCACACTCTTTTTAGTTTCATTTTACTTAATTATTTGTGTTCAATCGTAACATTTAAAGTTACTTCAAGGCAATCCAAAGCTTAAGGTTGTCAATTTGTTGTTGTACAGCTGTAAAACTAGTACCTCCAGGTATCTCATATTGTTCCACACTTTGTTCAAAATCCCATATGTTTTTAACGTCCTCGTCAAAAACTAATCTATATAAAAAGAAAAATAATATTTTAATATAATACAGTTCAATTTTCAGTGTTATTGAAATTACTTTTTGTCGTAAATAATTATTTATTGAAAAAAAACTTACGAGAACTTTCTAAAACGGGAAACGGTAATTCTTTCTAATGGGATTCCTTCGGATTCCGATTCGCGGATGATTTGACCGACAATTTTGTGAGCTTCTCGAAATGGAACCTAAGATAAATTAATAAGATAAATTAATAAGATTTAATTAATAAGATAAATGATTAATCAAATTATTATTTCAATGTTAGGTACTATTATGAAAAACTAAAATTATCAATTAATATTTAACAAACTAAAAATTATTTGAAACTTAAAATAGGAAAGATAAGGATAAAGTAAATTATGTTGCAAAATTTGTTTTTCTTAAATTAAAATTTTTTCTGTAAAGCGACATTGTTTTTAAAACTATTTTAATTTTCTGTTCACGTTATTCACTATACCTAATATTCATTTAAATATAACGTGCTTTATAATATAATTTTATTTTATCCCTTTGGTCGAAATTAATTACAATAATTACAATTTTCCGAGTACAGTAAATATTTTATATATATAATAAATGGTTGATCTAAAGTACTAATAACAATTTTGTCATAATTTTTGGCTAGTTTGGTTGTTGTAATATTGAAATCGAAATATTAATATTACTCTAGTCTGAACTATAAAAATTGGTTTTATATACTTGTAAGTCTTACCCCTTTTCTTACGAGATAGTAAGCAATGTCAGTTGCTAGCATGTTCAAAGTCAATGCTGCGTGACACTTTTCAGAATTCACGTGCAATGAACTTATAGCATCTCGAACAACATGAAGTAAATCTAACATAGTGTCATATGAGCTAAATAAGGCCTCCTTATCTTCTTGAAGATCCTTGTTGTAAGTTGATGGGATTCCTTTAAGTGTTGTTAGAAATCCTACACACTTTATAATAATTTAAGAAATGAAATGTTTATTTTATTTTTCCACCTTGATGTTTTTTCGGTTTCAATGATGTACTGTGAATATATTGTGCAATGTTGCATAAAAATAATTTTTTTTCATGTTTAAGTAATTTCATACTAATACTTGTTTATAATTATACTATTATTTTTATAAATTGTATCAAAGAAGAGTAAGATTATATTTTCTCGCATTATAAAATCGTTCAACGTAGTATGAAATTTGATTGTTAAATTATGTGATGTTTTAGAGTGATAAGAGGAAAATTATTCGGATATTTTAAATTATAATATACTTATTTACAATTTATAACGTAGTCTTCCATTAACAAAAATTACACAAGTACAATTTTTAATACTAATTTTTCGTATAGGCACGGTTAAAATTACTGAAAATTGCATACACTGTAAAAAAACCCTTTGTGCAATTACTACATTGAGAGTAGGTAATCAGAGTGACCAACGTTGAGAATAGTAAAATTGCTACAATATATAGTAAAATTACATAGCATTTTGTAAAATACAATATATTGTAGCAATTTTACTATTCTCAACATTGGATACTCTGATTACCTACTCTCAATGTAGTAATTTCACAAAGAGTTTTATCTACCATGAAATATTAATATTACACTAATTAAGCTCATAATTATTTAATTCATTTCATCTTTTGCCTGAGTCATAAATAATCCTTTATTTTTATTATAATTTTGAAAAGTAAATTTTTATTTTCAAGATACTGATCTCATTTGTGCGTTATTGAAAATGTAAACATTTTCAATACATAATTAGATGTATTATATATTATGATTATCGATTTATTTAAACTCTGTTCCGAAGTTTAAAACTTATTTTAAACTGCATAATTATTTTATCAGGTATATAATACGATAAGTTCTAAACCTGAGATTTATGCAAATAAAAATTTAATATAAACCCTATTTGATTATAAATCGAGGTTAAAATTGTTTAACATTATTTCCATGTTTCGATAATAAATTGATTCAGTATATATTAGTATTTACCTTTCCCAATATTGTACCTGATTTTCCTCTAATTAATTCCATGCTATCAGGATTTCGTTTGTGTGGCATTAAACTACTGCCAGTTGAAAAGCCATCCGGAATCCTTATAAAGTCAAATTCTTGACTACTATAAATTATAACATCTTCGGCAAGTCGACTGAGATGCATCGAAGTTAAAGATGTCCAGTACAGAAAATCGGCTAATAAATATATAGAGAAATATTAAAATTGCAAAAATTTATTATAGTACTCGTAATATTACAATGGCCATCTCCCGTTACCCGCATAAAATCTTTCATAAATTCTTACCAATGAAATCGCGATCTCCTACAGCATGCATACTATTATCTGTGATGCTAGTGAAGCCGAGTGAAGTAGCAAGTTCTCTCCGATCGATGTTGAATGGATTACCCGCAAGAGCTCCACTGCCAAGTGGCATAACGTTAACATTTTTTCGCAATTGCACGAGTTTGTCGGTATCATTTTTCAAGCTCCATGCATAACTATAAAATTTAGTCAATTCTCAAATGCACTCTAAAGCCCAAAGTAGAAAAATTGACGTAAAAACGTAGGAATTGACAGATTTCTACTTTAGCAAAGTAGGAATTGTGAGATTTCTACTTTAGAGCAGTAGAAAAAGTTATCCGATACGTGAAAAGTAGAATTATTAATATTTCTACTTTAGTAAAGTAGGAATTGAGAGATTCTTACTTTAGAGCAGTAGAAAAAGTCATCCCGATACGTGAAAAGTAGAAATATTAATATTTCTACTTTAGTAAAGTAGAAAGTGCGATATTCCTACTTTAGTAAACTAGAAAATATAATGCCGGTATCTGAAAAGTAGAAATAATAATATTTCTACTTTAGTAAAGTAGAAAGTGTGAAATGTCTACTTTAGTAAAGTAGAAAATATAATCCCGATATTTGAAAAGTAGAATTAATAATATTTCCACTTTTGAAAAGTATATATGGTCCTAATATACTGAAAAAAACTTAATTATTTATTCTAATATGTATGTC